>CAUYON010039801.1:0-129418 GCA_963573935.1 Arctocebus calabarensis | reverse complement strand
TTAAATGTAGAGTATCAATGTCTTTATATAGTGATCAAGAAAATGCCATGAAGGCTAACTGTAACAGTACGATCAAAACATTTCTGAATGTATATGAATCGTGCCCTATGATTGCACCAATGTACAGAATTATGATTCAATTAAATTATAAAAAAATAAATAAATAAAAAAAATAAAATGTCTTTGTTTTCAGGAGGGCTGATACAAAGGAGTCTTGATAAGTTCCTGTGGCCCCTCTCTGCACTCGGTAAACACTGTAACCATGTTAGGTTTATGCCTGCCTATGTCCTTTCTGAGTACATCTTGGATTTTTGTTAAATTGCGCAGATAATTAAACTCTCTTCATATTTACAGTCTGCTTCAGTGGTACCATGAATTCCGTTTTCAGTTACTGTCTGCAAATTCCCTCTCTGAACAATTTCATACTAAGCAATAACACTTCATTTTACATAAGTTTTATCTGATGTCCCCATACAGAGCTGCCAGCTGTACAGCAAATGTGTGGTTCTCAAACTGAGGCCTACCAGGCCACAGGCGCCATCCTGAGATCTATGAGGCACCTTGCTGTCATTGGCAAGCTCTCCCTGCTATCACTGTGACCATCACTCCACACTGCACACAACTTAACATCATCTGATTATTAGAATTTGTGGCCCACACTCCATTTTATCCTTTATTTAATCTATCCCCAGATCACACATTTGTTTAAATGTTTTGGCTGGTTTACAAATCATGCAGCCATCTGCACAGTAGGTGTGACACCATTTTTTAGACAAAAGTTACGTTATAAACAAAGATAAAGTCATTTGAAATGCTTTGGTGTTTGTTATTCTGCCTGGTTCACTTGGACCAACTCTAAGAAATAAATAGAATTATCTGTGTAAATCGATGAACATCTATGAAAAACAACGCCCAGCAGATCACCCAGCTTGCTCCATTACCTACGTTAATATCATGACAGCTGAGGAGAGATGACCTGGCCCACTTCTCATCTCTCCTGTACAGATGGCTATTAAAGAGAAAGTATCCCTTTTGTATGGTCCATGTAGAAACCCTTTATGGGCTTTTCAAATAAGCCAGCATTGCCCACATGAGGGTAGCTTTCTGTTACCATTAAACTGCCCAGATTTCATCTTTTTTAATCCAGCTCTTGATGAAATAAGCCAGTATTTCATCATATTTAACACCAAATGGTTGTTTCTTAATTCCCTGAATTTTGTAAGCAATCAAATAAAGATGCTTTTTTTTAAAAAAAAAAGATTCCATAGTCTTTTCATTTAGAAGGAATGTAAACCAAGGCTCCAAAAAATCTCACTGATGTTGAGTTTTTTAGGATAATATGGAGATTATACATATGCGTGAGTACACAAGTATACACACCACACAGACATATAAACATTGTTGCAAGTTCGTTTCTGTTCACTGTTCTTCTTTTTTTTTCTTTTATTTTTAGTAGAGACAGGGTCTCACTCTTGCTCAGGCTGGTCTTAAACCCCTGGGCTCAAGCAATCCACTCACCTCGGCCTCCCAGAGTGCTAGGATTACAGGTGTGAGCCACCTTGTCCAGCCCCTCCATTCATTCTTTTGAAAACAGCCAATGAAAGCAGAGAATTTAAAGAGCAACATAGCCCTATGTGTTCCTATATTAACGCATCCATATCTTTAGATATTTCCCCTTGAGACATAAAATCTAAAACCACTAGAGCCCTCAAAATATTGGTTTTAGTCAATTCCAAAGCAAGAACACTCACGCTGAAATGCTTCAGAGGTGACGCTGAATGTCACAAAACTATAATGAAGATTAGTCACATAGTACACTATCCACTAAAGAAATGAAAATAAAAGAATGCTATTTGTAACCTTGGGCATCAAACACATTGCTGAATGTATGAATGCCACTTGCCACAAGAATGGACTAAAATCTCGCCACACTATTCAGAACTGATTTATGCCTTCTTTAGGCCTTGACATCAGCGATGTATATCATGTGTTCCATAACACATAAGGTACATATCTTTCTGCATGCATTGTACAAGAGCTGAATCTTTTTCTGGCCTTTTAAAAATTGTGATTACCTATAAAACAGTAAGCAGCAGATATAAGAATAAAAATAGTACCTTTGTATAGACATTTTCTTATTAGCTGTCCTTTGGATCCCAAATTCCGTTTCTCTTTTTCTATGAGATAAACACATTTGCTTCCCTCAAATGCTTTAGCATTACCCTTGATCTGTCTAAGACACATATGTGCCCATTTCTGGATTTCCCTATATTTTCACAAAATGGAATATTATGCCACTTTAACACAATATTGCTCTTATAACACTGGTCTTTCTAATGAGATGAAAAAACACACAAAAATAAAACTTATGAAGTAAACATTTCTAACCTGATCATTTAACATTTCTAATGTTAAATCATTTAAAAATCATTTAAAAATGATTCTCTTCTACATAATTTGTACCCATTTCTTTCACCTTCTCCATCTATGAACTTTGAAAGAGAGTTCTGGAAATAGTCATAACTATATCCTGACTTCTTGTCCTCCAAAGTGCCTGGCTGTAATAGTCAATTCCAAGGACAATGGTATTTCTCCCTTTTGATTGTTTCTTTGTCAAGCTGACTGGCCTTCGATGGTGAGGGTACGGCTGGTTCTCTACCACCAGCCGCTCGCAATTTGCTCACTATGTTTCATGAGACAGTTGTTTCTGGCTGTTTGGAACACATTCGTCTCTTTGGGGATTTATGCGCTAGTTGCAATGCCAACCTCCATAGTGATCGGAATTCCTTTCTAACTAAAATAGATAATTAGAAGCTGGTAATTATTGGTCAAGAATTATCAGAGTGAAAAAATTAAGCTTCTCATAAATAGTTCGTGGCAATGTCATCTCTTTATATTACCTCATGCCTAATAGTCCTTTATTCAGAGCACTTACAAATTTACCCTACACTGCTAGGCCTCATAATTTTATATGAGGCAATTCTTTTTCAGGGTTAAACACATTTAAATTCTTTGGTTTTATCTCTATTTGTTTTAATCCATACCTAAGAACAATAATAATAATAACAACAACAATAACAATACCAGAAAGCTTGAAGAAGAAAATAACAAATATTTACTATGTAGATAGAAAAGGAGAAGGGTGAGTAATAAACTAAAGGCCCTAATTCACAATGCTTCTTCTTACATTCTCAGGTCAAAAGCCAACGTAAACTATGTGAAATGAACAAAGGAAGACAAAAAAAATTCTCTCATCTGCGCAGATGTTAAAAGAAGAAAATCTATTCCCCAAGAAAGCTGTTAAAATGTTTTGTAGCTCTTTCCGTGTGTGTGTGTGTGTGCAAAGAAGAAAGAAACCCTAAAGAGTCACTGGTCTGATTTCTTACTGAAACTGTGTCAAAATGTGGTGGAGAGTGAGGTTTTCTTTTTTTCCTTAATAGACATAAGTCAAATCCCTAGTGCATTTTTATTGAGTAATTATTCCTGCAACTCAGACTGTGCGTCCACACCTAGCTGCAAAATGGCACTTAAGAAGAGCACCTCTGGCATGTACCTGGTGGAAACATTGATGGGTTTCTTTCTACCAGTGTCCCTGGCCAATAGCCCTGAGGCCAGCACAACCAGGAAGAAGTGTGGCGGCTGCCTGACATTGAGATTGCATTAACACATATGTGCCACACAGAAGCAAACGCAAATGACTCGGTTAAAGAAGGAATTTAAAGTTACACCTCATTGAGTCATCAGCAGATCTTGTTTTCTATCAGGTGACATAATCCTTGCTCTAGACTGATTGAAATGTAAAACAAAATATGCAAAAATACTATATTTCTTCTTAATAAAAAGAGTTAAGAGGCTTTGCAGATAGTCCTTAATTCCTCTTCCCCTGCTAAATGTCTAGTTGAGATTATTTTTTGATTAGGAAAAAAAAAACCCCACATATACAGAAACATAACCTAAAAGTACCTATCCTCAATAGAGGTATTCTAGCCAAGAAAATAATGCTGCTGCCTCATTTGAAAGACTATCACACTGGGATTTTAAAAAAGGGTATCTTAGCCTTTGTGACTCTTTTCCTTTTTGTATTTTCTCCCTCTCTAGGTATTAACCACATAAATGAAGTATGAGAACTTGGATGCATGGTCAACAGATAAAACAATTAAATGAGTGCTACTCTTTTGTTTAGGCCTCAAGTAC
The DNA here is from genome assembly GCA_963573935.1 of Arctocebus calabarensis. NCBI lineage: Eukaryota > Metazoa > Chordata > Mammalia > Primates > Lorisidae > Arctocebus > Arctocebus calabarensis. The sequence goes on along the minus strand of CAUYON010039801.1, from coordinate 125,224 downwards.
AAGAGAATAGCACATTTTATTATTAAAAATAGCCTGAATATTAAATAAGTAGGCCCCCTGTGAAAATGAATGGAATTTGCCTCTCTACTGGAAGGTAAATTGTTAAATGCTCAGATCTTAAGAGGAAGTCAGTGTCATATTAATCGACCATAAAATAGAGGAGGGAGAAAAAGCCTTGGGAAAGCACTAATAATACAAGAAATGTAAGACAAGCACAAATCGGACAGGTATAAAGCCTTTTCAAAAGAAGGCCCAGAACAGACTGACAAACTAAAAGTGAAAAATCAGCTTAAAACTCAAAATTCAGATTCTACACATGCAAAAGAACATCAATATCGTGGTGAAAACATATTCAACTCATTCACCTAGGTCCTGGGATAAATAATAAATACAGAAACAAAAATGAGTTTATGTTGAAGAAAAGCATGAGCACACAATTTCACAAAAATTTCCTAGAAGCTTCCTTCCATTCAAGCTTATCCTAAACTGTAGCCCGGGCAGAGTCATGAACAAATACCACCAACAAACTCTACTCAAGAAATTAAGAGTTGAGAAACATTGACATTTATCATTTAGAAAGAAGCATTCATTTTTTTAACACCTGCTTCTGTCCCAACAAAAGTACTTTGGAAAGTTTATATGGGGTACTTTTCAGAATCCCAAACAGAAGGAAATTACAAGGAAACACATTATTTGAATCTCTCTTACACATTACCATTATCTTCTGGACATTCAGAAGAGTTGCTAATGTTATTGTCACAGAATATACTAATTAATGTGCAAGAAAATCACTAATAATATTAGTACTTAAATCTGGAAAAATATCAAGTGATCCGTATTTCAGACATTACATTTATGTTCCATTTTATACAAATTCAGCACTTTATTTTTATTTTTATTTTTTATTTTTGAGACAGAGTCTCACCAAGTCATCCTCAGTAGAATGCCATAGCATCACAGCTCATAGCAACCTCTAACTCTTGGGCTTAAGTGATTCTCTTGCTTCAGCCTCCCAAGTGGCTGGGACTACAGGTACCTTCCACAGCACCCGGCTATTTTTTTGTTGCAATTGTCATTGTTGTTTGGCAGGCCCAGGCTGGGTTCAAACCTGCCACCCTCGGTGTATGTGGCTGGTGCCATAACCATTGAGCAACAGGCACCAAGCCACAAATTCAGCACTTAGTCTTTTACAAGGAATAATCCTGTTAGAGACCCAGAAAATCCTACTGAAAAACCAGTAAGCAATTTTTCTACAAACCTTTGAATCTATCTTCATTAATTTATAGAGAACATTAAAAGTTTTGTTAGAGTTACCTTTAACAAACACCAATGACAGTTGGAGCAAACCCTTCAACTAAACATTAGTAAAATAATTCTGATTAGCATTCCCTAAAATGTTGAATTTTCTTTTCTGTATCTCAGAGTTTCATAATTGCAGAGCATGAGGTTAATTGAACTTTCATAATATTATGCCACAATTATTTATAGTATTATAAAATACCAGGAAGTGAGTATGAAATAAAAAACTCATAGTATAATAATATAAATGAGTAACAAAAATAATCCAAAGTAATAGCAATTGTCATTTACTAGTAGAAAAATGATCTGCTTGATAAAGTTTAATTGGCTGGTAAAACTCTTAGCACTATTACTAAGTGCTTATCAAATTAAAAAACATAGGCAGTAACCCCCGAAGAATTAAGGAATAATGGGACAATATGAATAAGTAAAAAAATTATCCTTTCAGTTTTAGCCCATGTGATTAAATGAAAAATCCTAAAAACACTGGCCTGGAGTGACTTCAGAGATCTTCCCCACACCACTTTTATCCACATATAAAAATCTGCAGAAAATTTGGTGGGGAATAAAAAATGATTACTGAATTCTTTACATCATCTTTATGATCGTGATTATTTCCAGGCTGTTGAAACTATACATATAAAACCATTTTATGGCAATTTAAATTATTTATGTTTCCCTATCACAAAAACTCACCACTTTAGATTTTGATACAAAGATGCTTAGGCAACACACAGCAGTGCCATTACCGTAATAACTTCTGAAATTAAAACCTGTCTAAAACTCTATGGAAAGCTAACATCCAGTTCATTAACCATTCCTGTTAGTTTTCAATAATGCAAAAATGATTAGAAGTTTAATTTGTTAATCACCTGTGTTTTGACTGGCAGTGGATATATAATTCTCTGCAGAAGTCTAAACTAGCCCTTGCAGAAAATAAAAGGTGCTAATGCCTTATCAGGGCTAATAATAGAAATTAAAAAAAAAATCAATCATACCTAGGCAAACCATTGATGGTTGAACAATTAATTCGTCTTTAACTCTGTTTAATTATATAGGCACAGATGCACAAGTAGAAGAAAAATCTATCTGTAATAAGGTTTAGAGCATCACTCACCGATCATGTGATTTGCAACATGAACCTGAATATCCCATTCATTGTAGAAAACCATCTGACACTTGATGCACTGATAGGTCTTCTTCTGAGAAAACAAGTATAAACAGAATTACTTAGACACATGTACTGTTCATTGTTTCTTAATTAAAAACAAATAATCATACAGCATTATCCTGAGATGCTAGTCTTACTGCTGTTGGGCTGCTGAAGCTATGAACGAAGTCCTATGGCTTGAACTCAACACAATGCTTTCAGTTGCAAACACTTAGAAAGAACAAAGGCACATAATTATGGCACAATATAATTTTAAAGATTCCTAAACTCAAAGCAGAAGTTAGTATTAAAAAAAACTACAACACACACAGCTGAGTTTCAGAAAGCAATATCTTTGAAGCTCAGGCACAATTTCATTCGGATCAAAATAACTGTGATGTTGCTTACAGAGACCTATAAGCAAAACTGCTAATAGGTTAAGATCCATGAAATCTAGCCAAAAGATTTAGTGATTATAATGTGTAGTTGAAGTCTGAAATTTAGATATTTTTAGAAGCTGATTAAGTACAAGCATTTCAATGTATACTTTTTCCTAAAAGAAATCGTATGTGTATCATAATGAATATTTTAACATTATTTTATAATTTGACACAGTTCCTGTGAAGTAGATAGAATGGAAATTTTATTGTAATTTTTATAGGATAAATGAACAAACTGAGGCTCAGGAAAGCAGAAAGAGGGTGCTGATTCTCAATGCTAGGCTCTTTGATATAAGCAGCCTTTATAATTTCACATCCTTCTTATTAAGCCCCAATACATAGTAGAGGAACTCAATAAATTAAGTACTAGTTATGTTTTCCCGAACACAAACTTACATAAATTCCTTAATACTGACACTTTAATTGTGAATAATTGATATTCACAATTAAAAAGCATCTTGGAAAAAAAAATAAACCATTATGAAAATAACCCATTCTGAAAATCTCCCAAACATGAGAAAATGACACTTGTAAAATTGCATAAATGACACTTTCCTATAAGCATTGTAGCAGAATTATCATTTCGTCTGCAGTCGTATAAAATTATTTTACTGATAGAAAATACCTATAAATTAAAATTAATTTTAAAGCACTCAAGTTCTTTGGAAGTTAACAAAAATCTTCACAGAAGTTAATAGTATCCTTTCATTTGAGATTCAAAATTATAAATGCCATTATTATGTAAAATGTTCCTAAGTATCATAATTTAACATAGTATTATCTCCTGCAACAGTGGACAGTACTCTTTGCAAACCACTGAAATGCAGGCATATTTCCAATGGAATCTGTCCAAATAATCTGACGGTCTGTGTATATTAGGCATGTTGTGAATTCAACGTGCTGAATCTAAATCTAATGCAGACTTCAAACACCCTGACAATCATGGAGGAAGATTTACTACACTGAGCTGTTTATAAGATGCTTTTGATGGTCACATATAGAGCAACACGCGTTGCGTAAATAACATCTATCCCTTTCTTAACAATATTTCCCTTTAGAACTAGTTAGAAAATATTTCTTACTCCCTGATGACCTACATTATATATTGTTTATTAGCATACTTCTAACATTATTCCTGATATGTGACCTTGCTGAAAAACAAAGAAACATAAACTTAATGGCTAGTCTTTTCTCTTGTTAGCACAGTAAAACATACAATGTGTCGAAAACTGTCTCCAAAAATGATGACTGATGAATATGTTGGTGGAATATACCAGGGGTCTTTTTTTTTTCCTGGTCTAATAATAAAGAATGAAATCACTTGAAAAGCCAAAATAATAAAACACCAGCACTTACAACTATCTTCAAAATGAACTCATACATTTGAAGATCTATGTATTTGAGTTTTCTTTTATCATTGAGGGAAAAAGGCTTTTGTCACTACTGATAATTCAAATACTAATTTCTCACTACTCTTAAAACAGTGTCTAAAACGCTGCTTTCTATTTATATTAACAAAGCCATATTCCTATGCATAAGCTCCAGAATTTACAGCTAGATTAAAAAAAAAAATCAGAATTTAATGTGATCAAAAACGAGGAACCATGATTTTAAAATTCTGCAGGTTGAACTCTGCTTCACCATACTTTTCACATTTTCCAAATACAAAGCAATGATATGCAAATTGGAACATGCTAAAGGACTTTCTTTTTAAAGCCATGATGTAAAATTCATTTTTACCCTCAAATTTTAAAAAGGTAATTTTAAATGACCTTTAAAGCATCTCTCATTATAATTATAGATTCTTAGCAAAATATTTGAGAGACCCCTGCACACCTGTACACCATCTGTAAATAAAGGAATTGTAACCTCTGAACAGTGTCAGCCTTAGGGAACTCATTCCCTTGGAGGTAAAATCATTCCAGCTTTGGGCAGCTGAGATTATGAGAGAATTCTTCCTAATTCTAGGCCTAAATCTGCTCTTCTGCTTCTTTCACCCCTGAGTCCTAACTCTAAGCTCTAATGTATAAAGAGCAGGTTGAATCCCTTGCCTAATATGACAATTACATTATCTCCTTTTCAGACTGAAAACAGGGGCACAGAATAAGAAATACTTGAAACTACTTTCTGTCCTGGCTACTTTCCTCTAGGTCAATGTTTTAATAAAATAGAAGCTCAGATGAAGCTCAGCTGTCCAGGTGTGACCTGACCCTTGTAGGATACAGGACTGTCACCTCCCTTTAGGACAATTACTTGCATTGATAAAAGAAGACAACAACAAAGAAAAAAGTCAAGTGAGATAATTTCTTTTTAAAAGCAGAGAAAAGTAGAAACAGAACTTCCATTGTTTGGGCCCCAGATTGGCCTTTATCAACGCTTAAGTTGTCAATTTGCTTGAAATGCTAATTTAGTACATTTTTAAAAGAGACTTTTTTTTTCATTAGCCTTTTTAAATGTGCTGCTTGGGAGTGGGATTGTCATTTCCTGATTGTTCTCTTTTGTTTTCTGATACTGATAGATGTAATTATCAAGGATACAACTTTTTCCCAGCACCTCATTATTTTTGATTGATTTCGAGAACAATTTAAATGTGCCTTTTTGACATTCTTGTTTTCAGTTACATTCTGGTTAAGTTACTCAGAGACTTTCAGGAAAGAGCATGTCATAAATTAGAAAAAATGATTAAGGATGCTTAATAATGTATAGTTTAAAAAAATGATTCAGATTAACCCCATTCCCCTCTGTTTGATCTATATCCCTTTAGGCTTCACATTTAGTCTCAGCAAATTAAAAAAATTATAATAAAATAATAATTGTTAAAAATTATATTTTGTAGTTATAAATTGCTTAGATTTATTTTAACAAAACACAGATGCATGAAACAAATCAAGCTATCACTGGAATTAGATAGTACACAAATTTCTTTTTCTAAAAATTGGTAATTAAAGGATTAGAAGCACCTTGCTTTTTGGGAAATGTAGTTGATGCCTATTAGATGAGGGAAAGGTCTTCTTTATTGAAGAATGACAGTAGAAGGGGTGATAAAATTAATTGGAAATTCACCATCTAGCAAGGCCAAATATAATGGTTCAGGATAGTCTTTAATGGATGCTGAACTATTAGAAGAGAGGTTATTCTAAGATACTCAAATTTTATCCTTTGAACACTGCAAAGAGAAGGATACATCTTTACAGTGAATTTAGCTGATAGTAATCACTCTAACCAGACTATTTAGCTTAATATTACTAATAATGGTCTCTCCATGTGATGTGCTATGAAATATACAACATCACCAATAGAGTATCTTATCTACAATGTATACCTGAATCTACTTTAGCCTTTAGACCTAACAATCCAGCTGTAAGTAAATATAGGCATAGAGGAACAAATATTCTACAAAGAAAAAAAATGCATATCCAGACTATTCTTCAAGAGAAATAGACTGTTGTCTTCAAAAAAGTGTATATCACAGGAAGAAAAAAAAAGTGAAGAGATTGTTTTCAGATAAGAGACTAAAAAAAGGCAACTAGTCAATGTAACATGTGGGTCCTGTTTGGGTGAGAAACCAGCTATAAATAGGTTTTTGAAATAACTGGGAAATCTGGATATCAGCTATTTTTTAGGTGCTTTTGGGGAATTCCTGTTACCTTTCTTAGGTTTAGGTTTGATAATGGTGTTGTAGTTATGTAGGTAATGTCCTTTTCAGTAGAATAGGCATACTGAATACTTAGTGATGAAAGGCCGTGATGTTTGCAATTTACTTTCAAAGATCCAGAAAAAAATACATATACAGTATATAGTGATACATAGGTAAATAGCTTTGTGTTAAGAATTATTAAATCTAGGTGCATGGGTGGATATTTTCATAATAAAAAGTGGGAATCAACAGACAGGCTAATTTATAATACACACTTTTTAAATGCTAAACCTAACCTGATTAACGCCACCTCCACGGTCATTGCATACACCCCCACTTGCTATGCACCAAAAGTAACTTGTGTTTAATTGTTATAAGTAGCAAATATTTTTGGTATGTTTTGTGAATATTTTTTAACACAAATCTAACGTATCAACTCTAAGAAGACAGGGACCATAGCTCACATTGATTTCCGTAATAAAATAATTTCATATATTGTATCACATTCTATAAAGAACTTGTGTGCAAAAAAAAACAGATCACTTGCAACAATCCTGTGAGGGTAAAGGAGGGATTAATGTCCTTGCTTACAGATTAATTGATTTTTCCCAAGTCATACAAGTTGTAAAGACCATAACCAAGGCCAGGAGCCTACTCTGCCTTCAACCCACTAGGTTTTAACAGAGGTTATACTCTGATCGGTTGCAGGTAAATTTACAAGTGCATTTTCGATGCATTTTGAAGAGAGGTTTTCCTTAGAATTGTGTAGTGCATTGGCCTTTGACAACACCAGGGATGGTAGGAAAAAGAGCTTATGATAGTGCAGTGACCATCACTACACCCTTAGCCCTGGGCTCCTAGTTCTGGAGTCTGACCAATATCCACAGGGTAGAATCATCTCCCCAGAATCTCCCAGTCTATTTCAAGATTTTCCCTTTGACCTCAATGTTCTGCAGGGTTTTTTTTTTTGTTTGTTTGTTTGTTTGTTTTAAGAGACAGTGTCTTACTATGTAGTCCAGGCTAGACAGTCTTGAACTCCTTGGCTCACATGACCCTCTTACCTCAGCTTCCAGAGGAGCTGAACCTACAGGTGTGCACCCCCAGACCCAGCTAATTTTTTTTTTCAGATGGGGTTTTGCTGTGTTGCTCCAGCTGGTCTTATACTCCTGACCTCAAGCAATCCTCCTGCCTCAGCCTCCCAAATGCTGGCGTTACACTGGTTAGTAGTTTTACTGCCATGTTTTTAATTGTATATTTGTTTGTCATGTACAATACTGAAAGACAAATTTCAATCTGAGATCCCATGTATGTTTTCACTGTTGAAAATTGGTGACTCAATTATTAAGTCTCTCTCAGAAACGCTCCCTTCTCTTCTATTGGAACTCCCATTAGACCCAGCCTGGAGCCTTTCAGTCAACCCCCCATGAATCTTCACTGCACTTCCGCGCATATTTCAAAGATCATTTTGTCTCTTTATGTTTTAATCTAGGTGATCTTCTCTGTACTCTTACAAACCACTAATTCTCTCTCCACTGCTGTCTAGTCTAGCATCTATCCCTCTGCAAAAGGTATTTTCCATTTCTATCATTTTTAGTTTGAAAAATTCAAGTGCTGGTGTTCGCTCCATACTTTGTGACTTTTGGAGTCAAGTTTCTGCTTGGATTTGCTCCATACTTGGTGACTTTTCTGAGTGTGACTCACGCCTTCATTTATCTTTCTGAGCTTCTCCACAGAGTTATTTCAAAGCCTTTGTCAGGCCATCTGATATAATTAGCTGCTGCTTTTCTAGCATCAGATTCATTACACATTTCGGAGTCCCAGTCTGACGCCTGTCTGCAGTGAAAGATTTTTTTCCTATGTGGTCATTCTTCCTGTCCCAGTAGCCTTACCACTGCTTCTGCTACGCATCCCAGGCTGCTGGACCAGAGCGTGTTCTTGGAGAGGCATTTCCTGTGTATCTGCTGTGCAGCGGACGGAAAAGAGACTGAACTTGGAACCACAGGGGCCTCATGTAGCTGATTCAGTTCTCAGTCTACACAACTGTGTCTTCCTACTCCTTCAACTTCCAGGTAAAGACTCTAGTTATGGGTAGTGGTCAACCACGGAATTATTCTTTCCCAGTCTCCTGTTGTGAACAAGGAAATTCCTCCCAGGCCCTGCTTTAAATAGCAGGTCTGGCTTTGTCCCATCGGGAATAAATCCTAATTACCACTTTGTAATGCTAGAAAAGAGTCCAGCAGACAGACCCCTGGCCTCCGCCTTCCTAATCACTTGGTTTCATTATTTGGTTTCTGGATCTCAAAAGCGAAGAATTGTGTTAACTTGACTAAGTCCACTTGGTTTTCTACCCTTATGTTTTAGCTGTCATTGCTATAGATTTGGAACATCAAAGCTTGTCGTTACAGAGCCAAGCCTTTCCAGGGTGTCCAAGCTCGAGCAGAGGTTCTCAAGGAAGGGCCAATCTCAATTTCAGGTGGGCTCCTGACATTAGGATGCTGTATGATGATGCTATAAAATATCCATCCCAAAGGATTAGGAAAAAAGCAACTTTAGAATTTTTTTTCTGTAGTTAGTTACCATCCTAGTGGTTTCATCATTTAGCTCTTGGAAAAATCACTCAAAGACCTTAAGTCTTAGTTTCCTTCTCTATAAATTAGAAATAGTAAAACTTACATCTTAGAGTTGATGTGAGAAGCAAGTGACAATAATATAAAAATCCTTGGTACCATGTCTATCACATAGCATTTCTGCATTAAATAGTAACTACTTTTATTACTCTTTTTTTTTTCCCCCACTGCCCTAGGTAGAGTGCCGTGATGTCACAGCTCACTGCAACTTCCAGTTCTTGGGCTTAGGCGATTCTCTTGCCTCAGCCTCCTGAGTAGCTGGGACTACAGGCACCTGCCAAAACGCCCGGCTATTTTTTTATTGCAGTTTGTCCAGGGCCGGGATTGAACCCACCACCCCTCAGTATATGGGGCCGGTGCCCTACCCACTCAGCCAGAGGTACCACCCTACCGTTTTACTCTTTACTTGACAAGTTATCATGGGGGTGGAATAAAATACTATATGAACTATCTGACACAACAAAGATGTTTGTCAAAGATTAGTTTTCACCCTTTTTAAGTGGCCTTTAGAACTATATTAAAAGTTCTTTCTACTGGAATTCACTAATTTGACTTTATGACAATTAACAAAGGCTAAGCAAATATTTATTAGATAAATCTTTACAAAATATAGTCAGCTCTCTCCATTTGTGAGTTCACATTTTTCACCAATCTCAGATTAAAAATATTTGGGAAAAAACACAATGATAACACTACAACCACAAAAAATAATACAAATAAAAAAATATAATATTAAAACCATTTACATTGTGTTAGGTATTATAAGTAATCCAGAGATGATTTAAAGTCTAAGTAATCCATGCAAATACTATGCTATTCTATAATATATAAGAGAGTTCAAGAGATGCCAGGGTCCTGGAACCAATCCCCTATAAAATACTCAAGGAAAATCGTAATAGTGCAAAAAATATCACAAGTTAGTAACAGGGTCAGGAGTATGGGAAGCTTGTAAAAAACTTCAACTAGTCAGAAGAAAAAAAGTCTGTTTTCAAAGACTAGCAATGTACATTACCATTCCAAGATTGAATATATTAGTTACAAATGAAATACTAATTTAAGATCAGCAGCACCTTTCCTTGGCAATATTTTGCTGGCAAGGAAATGGATACTACACATGAGTGAAAGAAACATACCAGCAGCTTTCCACAAATGCTCAATAATTCAGGTATCATACTAATTTAGCTTGATCATTTTCCAAGTTAATTCTGAATTAGTATGAAAATAAGTCATTGAACAGAGAAGGAAAAAGATGGTTGAAATGAAAGTTACTAATGACGAAAAGCCCAAATAATGCAATGAAAACCACAAGTACCAATATTCCACCCTGTATTTCTGTAGCAGGGAAGAAGAGGATACTATTGCCTTACAGATGTCTTTCTTTTTTGGAGACAGTCTCTGTCTCCCTGGATAGAATGCCATGGTGTGGTATCATACCTCACAGCAACCTCAAACTCTAGGGCTCAAGCAATCTTTTTGCCTCAGCTGGGACTACACAGGCGTGTGCCACTACACCTGGCTCGTTTTTCTGTTTTTAGTAGGGTCTTGCGTTTGCTCTTGCTCAGGCTGGTCTCAAACTCCTCAGCTCAAGCAATCCACCCACCTCGGACTCCCAAAGTGCTAGGATTACAGGCATGGGTTCCCTGCCGACACATGTCCTTGATGTCCTAAGACTATCTAGCACTTTACACAATGCCCACACCTGATAAGACCTCAGTAACCAAGAGATATTAAGCATGATTCCTAAATTCAATGTAAGTGGGGAAATAAAACATACAGGCTTTAAAATGTTACCCTTGCTCATCCTATGTCTGAATGATTTTCCTATTTCTCTCCCATGTCAGAAGATGTCCACCTCGTTTTTTGCGGTGATGTGATTATTGTTGGATTTGAACACCTGCTCAGCTTGTGAGATGTGAGGAATAGAAATTAAAGAAAGAGGGGAAGACCATCATCGTCTGACACTGGGGAGAGGCTAAATGGGAAAATACATTTTATAATGAAAAAGGAAAGAAATCAACAAAGGATTGTATGGTGTGCAGCACAAGTAATGAGCAAGGTGGAAGGAAAGAACTTCTACTACACGACTTCTACTCTGAGTCATGCAGGAGGAAGCCTGGACTTCATCCAGGGGGTTGCTTCAAGTAAGTGTCACACTCAAGAAATTATAAACAAAAATAAACAAAAACAGTTTAACTATTTTATGTATCCTAAAATAGACAATAAAATAATCAGATGTGTTCATATTTGTGTTTTTCTCTTTTAAAACTATAGGATAATTACTAGTAATCCACCAACCTCCTTCCTGATCAACATAAATTAGAACTGGGGAGTCTGAGGGTGCCAGAAAAATTGGATTGGAAATCAAAAATGTTTTGCCTAAATGACACGGCAAAGCATTTCGGGATCAAGTGACTTCTGCAGTGTAGGATAAGGAGAGAATGGCTAACACGTGTCAGATAGGGACAGGCTCACATGGTCTGGAAAAGTCAGAGGAATCTCCCTGAGAGAGGGATGACTTGATGTCAAGCGTAAAATGGGAATAATTTTCTTCAGTGTAGAACTGTCACAAAGTTTCTACTATAGCCAGGCAAGTTGCTCACAATCCAATTCAGAACAGGGGCAGCGCCTGTGGCTCAAGGAGTAGGGAGCTGGCCCCATATACTGGAGGTGACGGGTTCAAACCCAACCCCGGACAAAAACAGAACAAACAAACAATTCAGAACAGAAACAGGGTAAAAGAAGATTGCTTCTGGTCAACTGTCTACACAGGAAAAGGACGAGAAAGACAACAATATGGTTAAGAATGAGCTTGGACAAAGTCCTTGTTTTAAATGACTTGAGTTGTAATTTTTATAGTCCTGGGGAGGAAAAAATATTTATTTAAGCATATTTCTTTTTTCCAAATAAAATCCAAAACTCCATGAAGATATAAATTTAAACTACTACTGATTTTGAAAACAAGGAGTAAGATCAAGTCTATTTTCATCTTTTGTTGGATTCTCTTCAAATATTAGAAAAAATAGCATTCAAATATTTTATGTTCAAAAGTATCATGAAGAGTTAAAAAAAAAACCCAGCAAATAATTGAGTGGAATCTTCAGAAAAATCTGACATGTATTCATCAAAAAACAAAAACTCCAATGTTAAAGATGGAGTCATTTCCACAGATCATATTAAACAAATTTCATGGAAGGAATTTATTACCTTGAAAGTTATAAATGAAGAAGAATTTTATTTTTTAAGTATGAAATCAATAGAATACTAAAGAATTATTTTACATTTTTAAGTTTAAAAACTAATTCTGTCTCTTTCATAATTTGTTTTTCTGCATACTTAAATTTAATATCTCACATTAAAAACTGAATTCGAAACCAAGTTTCCCATGGAAAGATTTGCTTTGTTAGGCTTATTCATCTCACTCCCCTGCTCTCCTGATCACATTTGGTAGGTTTTTCGTCCAAAGGACTTAACTAATTTCCCTTCCTACAGAAGCCACTGAAACTGTCCAGTGGTCAAATGTAAAATCTTGCGGTAGCGCCTGTGGCTCAGTGAGTAGGGTGCTGGCCACATATACCAAGGGGGGCATGTTTGAACCTGGCCCCAGCTGCCCTGGGGGCGCCTGTAGTCCCAGTTCCTCGGAAGGCTGAGGCAAGAAAATTGCCTAAGCTCAAGAGCTGGAGGTTGCTGTGAGCTGTGACGCCACAGCACTCAACCAAGGGTGACAAAGTGAGACTCTGTCTCTAGAAAAACAAAAAAAAAGTAAAATCTTGCAACGCAAGCACTATGATTTTTTATTTTTAGATTTCTTTGATCCTTCGAGATGGTCCAATTTATTTATTTATTTGTAGAGACAGAGTCTCACTTTATCGCCCTTGGTAGAATGCCGTGGCATCACACAGCTCACAGCAACCTCCCACTCCTGGGCTTAGGCGATTCTCTTGCCTCAGCCTCTCGAGTAGCTGGGACTACAGGTGCTCACCACAATGCCTGGCTAATTTTCTGTTTTGTAGTTTGGATGAGGTCGGATTTGAACCTGCCACCTTCGATATATGGGGCCGGCGCCCTACTCAATGAGTCACAGGCGCCGCCCTACATAGTCTAATTTAATGTAAGAGGTTCAGCTGTTGTTTATTTCAGTGCCTTGGCAAATCTACCTAAATGAAATTTCCTATTGTGCTGCCCATAAAGTAAGAAGTCAATAAGTTTTGTTTACTAATTATCGAATGGACAAGCTAATGAGTGAGTCATCCTACATCCATCACCTGTATTCATAAGGTATTATCTAGGACTGGTCTATTTCTGCCTGCAACTCTCCCTACACCTTGGACAGCACCAAGAATCAGAAAATTGAAGACTAAGTTGATATTGTAATGAAGGTTTAAAAAAAAGTCACCAAAGCATGTGCTAATTCTTTTTGAGCTAGGACAAGGAATTTGTCTCTTGTTACTCATGGCTATAATATTTTATTAGTTCCCAGTTTGAAGAGATTTATGATTCACAGTAAATTCCAGTTAACTTTCTGCATTAACTGTTTGGTAAATATTCGTACCACTCAAGAAAGATAAGACATCAGAGGTGGGAGAATATGGGTTTAGGTAATGACTCTGGGGAGGAGACATAAAGTCAAAATTTTTGGCTTGACCATAAACTAGGGTCTATTTTCCTAATCCGTTATTCTGATCACCTACTGATTGTTTTCATCATAAAAAAATCACTGACACTTCTTTCTGTCTCACTGTTGTTAAAATGAGGCACTGGGGCTAGTAGGGAGGGTGTATAATTGGAGAGATGTGGGAGCAGAAACATGATGCAGAACATTACATCACCATTAAACTGCATCACACCCCTAGAGAGATCCAGTTCTGCACACAGGTGGAATGATTGACACTCCCACCATAAACCACGAGGAAGTTAGTGGGGCAGCAAAAATATTCCAGACTCCATTAAGAAATACTTTTTTAAGTATATAATTGCTGCCCTAAAATCAAGTTATATTGGTTTATTGATTCTTTATGAGTACTTGGTACCATTTCAGAAAGAATCATCATAAATTTCAAAAGAGTTTTATCTCCTAGTAAATCAGGAAAGTTTTTGATTCTTTTATAATTCATTACATATTGTAATCAGAATTATTTCAATAAAACTGATCTACCAGACTGATCTTTGTGGCTAGGTAGAAGGCTTTGTATCTTACATTTTGCATCTGTTGCAATACGTGGTACATGATTATTTAGACACAACAAAGATATGTGAATGATTTATACCTAGTTCACTGTTAAAAAGAAATCCTTGCTTCCTTCCTCCCACTTCTCTTTAGATGAAGGCTCCTGTGGAGTCCAAGCTATTCTCCTTTGTTTATCTTCCTAATCTATCCTTCCACCTGTTCTAGTGTCAAAGAAATACTTTATGTTCCGGCATTCTTGTGCTTTATCCACAAAATGTCCTTACTTGGTCATTGCAGTTCCCCGTGTAGGTGCCCAAATTACTTGTGGCCTTTATCCTTTTCATCTCTTTTGAGATATTTATTGCATGTCTTCCTTCTCCTAGCAGTTCTGACTTCGTCTCGCTCTTTCGCCCTATTTTCATCCTGGGGTGGCCTTCTCGCAGCCATGCCTTCCTCCCTAACAGCTTTCCCACTGAGGCCTGTCAGAGCACCCTTAAAACCCACCTGCTTGAGAAAGCTAGTTAGCAATTACACCCACACAGCGCTGTGGGAGTTGACTTTATTATTCCTGTTGTTGATACCCGTAGACAGCAAAGGTTTGGGGATAGGGGTGAGTTTCCTTCACTGTACCTATTCTCGACCGTGCTGTGCAGTCAGTGCATGTAAATGTGAGTGGTAGGGTTCTTTTAACCCTTTGATTTAGTGAAATTATTTGGGTTTTTCAAAACCTTCTTCATTCATTGTTCCAAAAATATCTGTCAAAAAAAAAAAAAAATAGAAAAAACGTGGCCCCATAGCTTTGTATTTCCTAAGGTAATAATACAAGCTGACGGAGAGTGTTGTGGTGTTTTACCATGGAAAGGGAGAGGCAAGGTCATCCATTTCGAATTTCCTCAAGGAAACTTGTCTATGGGATCCAGAGAGATGATGTGACCTGCCCAGGACTCACAGAAAGTGAGGAGCCGAGGAATCCAGGCTGCCACGAGCACATCCACGTGTACATGGCGCAGCGGCGCAATTACACAAGGAGCGGCCGTTGCCGGCTCGCCACAGAGCTCACAAGTTGTCAAGGCTCCCCTGGCCTGGATTTTATGACTGCCTCTCCACTGCCAGTGCGCGCTAGCAACTGCTGCCTCTGATGGCTTTCATTTCTCAGTGTATACTTTTAGCATAGAATTTACTGTGTTATATTCAAGGTATGATTAGCATTACACTCTAAGGGTCCCTGTCACTGGAGGAACGACGTCTCAGTCTCTCGAGCTCCCATCCCCAGCGTGCTACCTGGCAGGGCATTGGAGACGGAGTGCGTGAACGCCACACAGGGGATTGATGGCCGCTTTTTATAAGCACACCCGAGAGCAGATGTTGGCAGAGAAACATCTCAGAGGCGACCAGTTTGCTGCCACCAAGCACACCTAGATTCTCCATCACACAATCAGATAACACTTAGGACCCCTTCAGATGAATCCCAGAAAGATTAAACTTTAGACCTAAAAAACTTCCGTATTATCGTTATGGATAATATCTTAGAAAGCTAGAAATTCTCCATATAAAAATGTCCAAGAATATTATCTGGAAAAATATGGAGCCCTTTCCCACCTAGGCTGCTGCTTCTTGAAAACAGTGTAGAATATGCATGGGAAGAAAGTGCAGAGAAAAGCGTGACAATATCAAATCTTACATCTTTCTCCAGCCAAGCACTATGGTTTGTTTGTTTACTTGTTTTTCTAAGATTTTCTTTAGAAGTCCAGGTAACAAACCAGTTATTCTTTTAAACAGACATTCTGGAATATCACTGTTGAACATCCTTGCTAGACATTTAAGGATATTCCTATTCCTCGTCATGCCGACTCCTCACCATCTGCGCTGTTTGAGGATGTGCTTGCTTTCTGCGGGTTTGATTCTTCACTGAGAGAAACCTGCAACAACATCTCTGCATTTGCCTTTGTGTGCCTGGCACACGTTCAACCATCTTTCAGAATGGTTGAATAAAGGAAAGAATGAACTAGACTCAAATTAATCTCAGCCATGTAACCTGCCTCTTTGGAAATTATTTACATTTGGTATAGAGAAATAATATCAATCTAGACCCAATTATGGAACCAAAAGAATCTGTTTTCCACCAAAGCGATGTCAATTTTCCAGACCTAGTGCATAGACACGAAACGGAGAGGGTTTCTTGCCCATTTTTTCGGCCATCTTATTTGGTCATTTTTTCCTCCCTCCCTCCCAATCCTCTTCTCTTTCCTTTCTTCTGTTCCTCCTCTTATGATCTCTTTCTTTTTTAAAAATAATTTTTATTAAACCTGTGGTCACTATTCATAATTGAATTTTCGGTGTCTGGATATTTCTTTATCAGGAGCTTTTATTACAGCTCATTTTTGCTTCCTGACTGCCTAAGCCAAACTTAAAACTATAAAATTCTCAAGATAATCCTTAGATCTAACTTAAAATGAATATGTTAATGTCAGAGTTTGTCAGGGACACTTTGATTTCTAAATCATGGTATAAATTTTCTTTTTTAATTTTATTATTATTTTTTAATTTTTGAGACAGTCTCACTTTGTTGCCCTCGGTAGAATGTGATGGTACAACAGCTCACAGCAACCTCAAACTCTTCGGCTGAAACAATTCTCTTGCCTCAGCCTCCCAAGTAGCTGAGACTACAGGCACCCACCACAACGCCTGGCTTTTTTTTTTTGAGACAAGATTCACTCTGGCTTAGGCTGGTCTCCAACTCCTGAGCTCAGGCAATCCACCTGTCTCCGCATCCCCGAGTGATAGGATTATAGGCATGAGCCACAACGCCGGCCCATCGTGTATCTTTTGTTTGAAATAATTCTCAATTGCTTACGTATTAACAATTTTTTAAAATATAAAATCCTATTCTTAAAATAAATCAAGGGGTTATACATCTAAATTACAAATCTTGTTCAAGAAAAACAAGACAATCTTGGGGGCAGGTCACAATTATAAGAGGGACTTTGCCTAACAAAGGGAAACAGTGTAACCTAATTCTTTGCACCCTCAATGAATCTGAAACAATAAAAAAATTAAAAATAAATAAAAGTCCAAAAAAAAGAAAAAAATTTTTCACCCCTTTCCCCCTAGAATGTAAATACTTTCTATGTGATCCATAGAAAACATTAGGAAGGAATTTTAGGAAAGCAAATAACAGCCTGTTAAAGTTGTTTGTTTCTCCAACTATTCATTTCCTTCCTAGGATTGGGGAAAAATGTCTTACTTTGGTGTTTATTTACTATACCTTTCACACTTAAATGTTATTTTTCCAAAAAAGCTTTACTCTTACTTTCCATGATATACTTCAACCCAATAATACCTATGACCACACTTTCCACCTCTACACTCACCTAGTCAAATGTTTTTCTACCTTTTATATTTATTGTTTCCTGATACTATCTTAGATCTCAAAATGAATAAAGTACTATTTTATTGTGGTAGTTTTTACAATCTCCTTGTCTTTGGTTTTCATTGCTTCTAGGTGTGGTTTTAATATTTAATTGTATTTTTCCACTTCGCCAACTTTTTGGAAATACGATCGCTTATTTAGTTGCATTTTGGCAGAATAAGCCATAGTCCTAGCATTAGATGAAATTATTGCACATTGTGATAAATTGAAAAACAGTGCATAATAAGTTATATGTGTACACAGATGCATATGAGGAATATGTGTAGATATTAACAATCTACAATGTTTTACCACATCCACCATCTGTAGGGTGCTTCACATTGACTAAGACCTTTCATTTGCTCCTCCTGATACCTTATGTGGTAGGCAGAGTATACATAATGCCCATTTTAGCAATGAAGAAAGTGACTCTAGGAAGAACTAGCTAAGATGCCACAGATGGCTCTGACCACCGTTACCTGAACTTCTTTTTTTTTTTCTTCCTAAGTAAAATCCTTCCTTCTATGATATTATGCTACATATCCTCAAACTCCTCACGTCCATAGTGGCAATCTCTGCATAACAAAAAATTTACAGATTTGGTCAAAAGCTCGCCTATGTAATACTATGTTTAATTCAGTAAAATAAATTATTTGCCTTGATAAGGGGATTTTTATAGGATTTCACCTGCCACTCAATCTCTTTCTGATGTGAATTGCACAGTTTGTTACATACTTATAAAGTGTCTTATGTTCTATTTAAGTGTGGCTCAAAGAAATGACACCATTATTTAGTTCTTAGAGAAATGCCCCCTTTGTTTCATTTTCCAAATATTTTAGGTTTCAATGATTTACAAGCATTTACTAAGAACCAACAATGTACAAGTAACTCTTCTGAGATCCATGGAGGACACCACACCAAGGCCAAAGCCTCCACCCCATCCAGCTCCCTGACCTCCTCCCCTGCCACCCTGTTCCCTGATCATTCTGCTCTCGCCAGCTGTCCCCTACTATGGCTTGAGCTGGCCAGGCATGACCCTGCCTCAGGATTTGCACACTGGCCCTTCTGACCAATCGGTTTTCTCTTTAAGCAGTTGTCTGTAAGGCTAACTCCTCTCCAGGTATTAGCTCTCTCCCCTCCACTACCTTAACACTGAACTTGTCCTTCTATCATGGCTTATATTCCATTGTGCTTGATACTATCTTTATGGTTATACATCAGAAATTCCCTTGTAAATGATAAGACTTTAGGAAGCTATTTGGGGAGATAGATATGTATCCAAATAACTGTGTTTGTATAAAGCCTCTCCACTTTACAACCCTTATAACCAATGCGTTGGACATAGCAGAATTAATAAATCTGTTATCACAGACTGAAGCACCAGAAAAGGCTAATATTCTCCAATGTCCCAGATATGTACCAACATAAAGTATAGTGCATGGATACTGCTCTTTCTAATTATTATACAATAAAAAGGGAAAAGAGACTTAACATGAGTTGCTAAAATGCCTTTAATACCTCTATGATACTAGATAAACTTATTCGTAACAAAAAAAAAGAAAAAGTTTTAGGCTCATAGCCTTTTGCAGGCATGACTATATAGTTAGTACTTTTAAAATATTATTTTATATCCATTTTATATTTATTCTTAGGGTTCTGTTTCTATGTTAAATTTTAGGGTGGCGCCCGTGGCTCAAAGGAGTAGGGCGCTGGCCCAATATACCAGACGTGGTGGGTTCAAACCCAGCCCCAGACAAAAACTGCAAAAAAAAAAAAAAAGAAAGAAAAGAAAAGAAAAAAATTTTAAATGCTTATAGGTAATTTATTTATTTATTTATTTATTTTCTGGAATGCTGCTTTCCATTTATGATCATTTCAGAATTTTTATAAGGTACAGATAAAACCAGGGGAAATATTTAGTAAAGTATAATGTCCATAAAAAAATCTTCCATTTTCAAATTATAATTTTTTTTCAAACTGATACACATCTTCAACAGATAAGTGGACAAATACTGCTTGTCAGAAAATGAACTCTTCAGGTCACAGGATGGTGTCAGTGAGCAGGAGAGTAGTGAGGTAATAAACACCTTTGCACATAGGAGGCCCTTGCTCCTTAGAAGTTGAGATGAAACTTCTTGAAAATGGCGGCATGCTCACTCTCTGTCTCCATCTATTTTTATACATATGTATTTATATGTGTGGGTGTTTGTCCAGGAAACATTTTTTTTTTCATTTTCTTTTTCTTTTTTTTTTTTTTCCCAGTGGTAAGACAGAATTTATTTACAGAAAAGAATACAGAAAACACTAAAGCTCCTGGTAAAGAGAGAGAACTCAAGTGAGGAGAGAAAAAGCTCTCTCTGTTTCTCTCCCAGTCTTTTCCCGTCTCCCCCTTTAGGCTTTTAGTCTCAGGGTATATATATGTGTATGGGTTCCTTGGCCAGGAAACGAATGAACACTGTCCCTTCCCCAGGGTGCAAGGTGAATGAATGTATCAATGAATGAACGCAGTCCGTTCATGGACTTGAGACCTAGGAAATTCACATGCAATTGACCTAGGCATGCTTATAGGTAATTTATAATGCAGGTAATGTATACAGTGTAACTATTAAACACCTTTATGCCTGGTGCTTTGCTTCTGTGCAGCTCTCCCAGATAATCTATCACTCTCTGTTTGAATTTTCATTTCTCATATTACTAATGAGGATAAATAGTTACACATATTCACTGGACATTCATGCTTCCTATTTGTGAAATGCCTACCTGTTCATCTTAATTTCTCATTTTCTTATTTTGGTGGTTTCCTATTGGTTTATGGCTGGTTTTTTGTATTTTGGAAACTAATTTTTCCAGTTTTATGGGGTATAAATATGTTTCATAACCTCATAGTTTTATTTTTACTCCCTGTATGATAAGTTTGGATAAATAGAAGTTAATACTTTTTAATGTTAACGAACATATCATTTTATTTGTTATTTATACTATGTGGAGCTGTTTATACAATCATTCTCTTACCTAAGTTTATAAAACTTTATTCTCTGTATTTTTTCCCAAAGGATCTATGGTTTTGCCTTTCATACATTTATGTTGTTAAGCCACCTGGAACTAATTCATACACCTCTGAAGAGAGATTCCTTTTTATTTTTATTTTATTCTATATAGTTGATGAGTTGAGTATTCTATGCACCCTTCCACTGTCCTTCAAAAAGCATTAAAACTGGTTGAAATTTAGGGATTATTTGCAATTCTACAGTATTGAGTCTTCCTATCCATGTACAAGTTATATCTGATCATTTAATTAGGTCTTTTAAAATATCCTTAAATAATGTTTTCATCCTTCTATCCATAAAGACTTGCATATTTTATAAGACTTATTTTTAGGCTCGGCACCTACAGCTCAATGGTTAGGGTGCTGGTCACATACACCCGGGCTGGCAGGTTCAAACCTAGCCCAGGCCTGCTAAAAAAAATAACTACAATTACAACAAAAAAATAACCTGGCATCATGGCAGGTGCCTATAATCCCAACTACATGGGAGGCTGAGGCAAGAGAATTGCTTAGGCCCAAAGGTTTGAGGTTGCTGTGAACTGTGACATCACGGTACTCTACCTAGGGTGACATAGTAAGACTTTGTTTCAAAAAAACCCCAAAAAAACAAACAAAAAAAAGATTGTTTTAAAACTAGTATTTTCTGATTTGTTCCTGGAGAACAAAAATCTGGCTGACTTAAATGATTTGATTTGGCATCCAGCAAGTTTGCTAACGTTAATTATTGTTTCATATGCAAATATATTATTATACTATTTGCTTAAGACAGTATTTTAAGTAGTCTTTATTAAGGTAAGGGCTTTCTATTCCTAGTATAATGTTCTATTTTATCATAAAATAGTTATTTTGGCAACTCTTAAGATTAAAATATAATTTAATTCCTTTAAATCTATTAATGTAGTAAATTAATGGATTTCTTGAGATTGAACCTACCTTGTATTCTTATGATAAATCCATTTCAATCATAATATTTAATCTCTTAATATATAGTAATTTAATTGTCACTATTTTGTTTGAAAATGTTAAAGTGTAAAGCCGTGAATAAAATTGACTGAGATTTTTTGTTTTTACTAACTTTGATTTTGATATCAAGATTACATCATATTCATTAACTGAATTGGAGTGTTCCCTCTTTTTGTATTTCCTGGCATAGTTTACAAATTATGTGTATGTTTAGGAAAACTCACTTTGAAAGCCATCTGGGCCCGGTGTTTTCTTTGTAGAAAGATTACAACAATTTATTAAACTCTTTCATACTTACTGAATCATTATGTCTCAGTTTTTTTTTCTTAGGCCAGTTTTGGTAAATTGGAAATTTACCAAATTGGAAATTCTAAAACTGTTTCCATATACTACAATTGACATTACTGGTAATATAAAGTTATTCTCTTACTCTTTGTTTATCTTCAATATTTGGTATTTTTCATAAAATGAGAAATGACATAACACAGAGTAAGCTGCAGTAATTATTACTGTATTGCTTGGTAAAATCTTACATATGTATACACCAGTGTAGCCACCACATATAGAGTCAAACAATTAAGTTTGCAAATTCATCCTAGAAAAAATGCTACATACTCTCCATGGAAATCACCAAGGTCACATTCAAGGTACTCCTCCTCGGGAAGCTATGCAGTGATGCCAGTGCCTACTCCACCCTTCACAGCACTTATTTTCTAGGATGAACATGTGAACTTAACTGTCAGACCCCATATGATGATGGCTCTGATGGCCAGTCCAGAAAATGATTTCCAGAATTGCATTTGTAAATTTTGCTAGTATTTTCAAAAAATGGCCTCCTTGTTGTTTTTTATTTCATTAATAATTTTGTTCTTAGCTTTATTGTTTTCTTCTTTTCTGCTTTGTATGGGTTTATTTTGTTGTTCTGTTCCTAATGACTTCAAGTTGATATACTTCATTGCTGGTACGCTTTACTTATTTTCTAATAATTTCCTAAGTACTGCTTTTAGTTATATCTAACAACCTGTGAAATGTAATTATCTTTCAGCTCTTAGCATTTTTAATTTCTACTTTTGTGTCTTCTTTGTTCAATGTGTGTTTTTAATTTTAAAACTTATGAAATTTTTAAAAGATATATTGTTCACTTATAATTATTTGTCTTGTGGTCAGGAAAAGTTATTTGTGTGATCTTCAACTTTTAAATTTGTTGAGCTATGCTTTAGGATAGAAAGAAAGAGAGTGAAGAAGACCAGTTGAGGTTTACACCATAATCTCACCTGGAGAAAGGAGCAATTCCAATAGAAGAATCAATAGCACCAGTGAATGATCCCACCAGGTTAGCAAAGTAGAGAATATATGGGAAATGTAAAGTTTCAGGCAAGAATGACCAGGGGAAGAAAAAACATTGGCCAAAATGAGAGAAAATGTGGGGAAATGTGAAGTTTCAGGCAAGAATGACCAGGGGAAGATAAAACACTGGCCAAATGAGAGAAAAAAGAAATTATAGTTTGATTTGAATGAAGGGCTAGAAGTATGCCCAACTTGTGATGTCTAAAGGGGAGCTGAAAATCTTAAGACTGGAAGTGAAACAGAATTGAAAATCGAAGCTTGATATTTTGCTCATCTCTATGGTATGATAATGAGGTAAGAGGAAACAGAAGTAAGTACTTCCTTACTCCTCCATCATTTCATCTTGCAATCCAGGAAGATTGGGAGTAGAACCTCTAGAAATGGGCATTCAAAAGTTTAAAAATGTGAAGAGGTTTAAAACTCATCTAAATAAGGGGAACCAGCTATTCAGGGTTTAAAAAAAAACTTTGGCAAGATTTTTATATTTAGGTTGAGTTTCTAGGAATACAAAGTACATGTAATAGAAAATTATGCCTGCATCATGAGGCGGCGTATAGCAATACTGTGATAAGAGATCCAGAATGAGGCTTTCAATTTTCATTCATTATTCAAAATCATCTAGAATAGATATTTGCTAAGCTCCACTTCGACACAATTTTAGCCAAAAATGTGAAATGCTTTCCCTAGATAAAATTCTATTACTACATAGGATGATTCAAACTCTTTTGGCCTAGTACCCAAAGGACAAATAGTATATATATAATCCAGGATTCTATGGCTATATATAAAAACATTCCTGTTTCTAAATTTCGTGTGTTTTAAAAAGACACTGTCACCATATGGAAAACATCAGCAGCAAGTCCCTAGCGAGAAGTACGCAGCGAAAATCGAAGGACAGCAGCCACAGCAAATCCAACGTATAGGGCAATGATCAACAACACAAGGTGATCGGGGGACTAAGTGCCAGAACCCGTACAAGAGAGCTGCGTTCATGTCCCAGGACCTGGTTTTATACCAGAGTTAACCCTGTTCTTTACTCTGTAGATGCCAAACAAATACTGCTCATGACAGTGACAATGGAGATTGGACTTGGCAATGCAAACAAATTCAGTCTATTTCAAGAACATCTTGAATCTTACAAATTTATTTGGT
The DNA here is from genome assembly GCA_963573935.1 of Arctocebus calabarensis. Classification (NCBI taxonomy): domain Eukaryota; kingdom Metazoa; phylum Chordata; class Mammalia; order Primates; family Lorisidae; genus Arctocebus; species Arctocebus calabarensis. The sequence goes on along the minus strand of CAUYON010039801.1, from coordinate 100,990 downwards.
CATGTACATTTTTCATTTAATTTTTAAATACTGTTGAAAGGGATTTAATCCATTTATTTTTGTCTTTGCATATTTAACTTAGCAAACTTGGCACCAGCAATTTGAAATACAAAACCTTCACACTATTTTTTTTCAACCTTGTATCTTTTTCAGCATCATATGGAAATTTTTATTATACCAAACAATATAATACCAAACTCTGGAACTTGAGTAGGTTCTGAATTATCACCAAATAAATTTCCATTTTTGGTGTAAGAACAATGAAGGAAGACTACTGATAATAAGATGCAAAAGAAAGCACGCCACATTAAAGATAAATTTTGAATTTTTCAGCTTATTTTTATATTCTTAGAGCAAACCTAACTTTTGAGCAAAATGACTTGTATCCCTATGTGTTAGTACTAGTGTACCTGCAATTAAAAATGGAGTACATGGTAAGTAGCACACACTTTTTTTTGTTACTTTGAAGTATTTACACTCTATTCATTTATTCAACTAATGCTTACTGAGCCTTTAGGATAAGTTGACAGGAAAGGGGGAAGGAAGAAAGAAACAAGTAAACAAAGACAATTTTAAGTGAGAATTCCCAGGAGGACCCCGACTTTGATAAGATTTTCAGGGAGGCCTAGTGGTAGATGAGACAGAGCCAGCGGAGCAGAGGTTGGGAAGCAGCCGCCTGGGAGGGGACACAGCAGGTGTCGGGGAAGCAGGGCAGAGGGCATGAGAGAAAGAGAGAACAGCCTGCCCCAGCCAGACTGTGCATGGTCTTGTAAGCTGGTGAGGCATCGGGATTAATGTGAGGAAGTGGGAAGCCACTGAAGAATTTTAAGTGACATCATTTAATTTACATGTCTGCACTTCCAACTGCACATGAAAGATGCACTAGGAGGCAGAAACCGAGAGGAATCTGTTGGGAACCTCCCACACTATCCAGCCAAGAAACACAGCCTAGACCAAGGTGACGGCTCTGGAGGTGAAAACATGAGCATAAGACATGTGAAGACACTTGTTGGGAGTGGAGTCAATAGTACTTAGTAATGGATTAAACCTTGGGAATGAGGGAAAAGGAGGACTGGCGTGAGTCCTAGTTTTCTTGCTTGAGTCATTAGATGTAGGGCGGTTTCTTTTGTTAAAATGACAAAAGTCTGGGGAAAGAATAAGTTCCAGGAGAGAGAGTCAAGAATTTCATGTGTACACTAGACAAGTCATATCTAAAAGAGGTATCAATGGAAAAGGTAAGGTGTGGGGGGATCACAGTAGCATGAACTAGCATAATAGGAAGTAGGCTAGAATAGAATCTTGGAAACCCTGAGCCCAGAGATAGTTACAGCCACATGAATAAATAAGCTACCCACTGAGAGTAGACAGAGAAAACGAGGGCCAAGGATGAGCCTGGAAGAAGTCTCAACATTTTTAGTACAACCACAGCAGCAGGAAGAGTCTCTAAGGCAGAGGTAGGAGGACAGCCTGGGGAGGGACTGCCCCAGGGCAGAGAGGGGCGTGTCAAGGAGGGGACTGAGAAACAAAGGCTCCCTCTCAAACCAGCCTCAGCAGGAGCCAGGGAAAGTTCCGTGGGAAAGCAGGCCTTGAGGTGAAGTGAGATAAAGCAACAGGCCTGTGAGTGCTCACAGAGATGATGAAACGACATCCTGAACAGCAATCCTATGCTCAATGCACAGCTTCTGAGTTCCAGTCACTGGAGGGGTTTCCTGCACGGAAAAATCTACGTGGCCAGCTGCCCTGCCATGTAGAGGAGGGCTCCGGGAGGGCCAGCAGGCAGACGCCAGCTCCTGGGCACCCACGCATGGGCCTCACATTAGGAATAGGAGACTTAGTAAGCGCTTGCCCCAAGAAATTCATCAGAGGAAAAGAGAAAGTAAACAAATAATTGTAAAGCAAAGTGCCAATTTGTATATACTGTTTACTCCACATTATAAACATGGGGCTTTCAAGGAGCAGGGAGAGGCTTGTGTTGGGAAGTCGGGCTCCTGGATAGCCTTCTAGAGTAGTTGATCTCCAAAGAAAGGGTAAGCTGGGCAACCTCACCAAAGGTGGAGGACAGTCAGGGGGAGGAGAACGGTATTGGGGTAGAAGGGACAGTATGATCTCAGCAAGACACAAAGGCAATACGTCATCTGTGGGATTAACATGTTTCTACTTGCAGAAGAAGGCAAGGGGAAGGAAAGGAAGGAAAAATGTGTTCAGGGGCCAAAACCTGAAGGGACTTGTATTTCACAATAAAAGGCTCATCATATTGTCCTGTGGGGATAGAGGTGCAGAGCGTTTAAAATGTCTCAAATAGGACAATTTTGTTTTAGATAGATGGTCCTGCCAGCTGGATGCAAATGGATTTGAAAATGGCAAGACTGTAGTCAGTGGGACCAATTATAAGGTGGCTTCAATAGTTTACAGAAAATGAAAAGAGACTGAATGTAGGACGTGGTAAGGCAATGAGGGGAAGAGTTGAGTCAAGAACAAGAGCTTGAGTTTGGACCATGAACAGTGAGAGTTTGGACCGTGTGGGGCCACTCATACATGGGTTTTCTTCTGCCTCTGCCACCCTGGGGGACTGCAAGACCACCCCTCCTCTTCCTTCTCCTCCTCATTCCACTCAATGTCAATGTGCAAATGACAAGCATGAAGACCTTTATGATGACCCATTTTCACTTAGTGAACAGTAAATATATATCCTCTTGCTTATGACTTGTGGGGTTTTTTAGATGCATGTTTGTAATTACAACTCTCTTAACATTTCTTTACCCTAGTTTACTTGATTGTAAGATGGTCTAGACTACATATAACATATGTACCACATATAAAATGTCTTGATTTATCTGGATCTGTTTCTTTGTCTGTAAAATAAGGTGACTGACTCAGATGGTCTCCGCTGAACCTTTTAGTTTGGATTTTGTGGCCAAAAAACACACATCTCACAACATGGAGGTCACAGTAATGGTAAACCTGGTGAGAACAATTTCGATGGACTGATAGGGCTGGTGTGAATTGAAATGTGAATAAATAATCCCTCAGAGAACTTTGACCATGAGGCATGCTGGAAAAACAGAGGCAGAAGGATACTTGTTTCCAGTGTCTACTGTACAACTTCAAAGTCAGGAGACAACATTTGAAGTCCAAATGGGACAGAACCTGACCAGCCAGCCAGGCCATTGTCGATGAACTCCATAAGAACTAACATTTATTCAGCACACAGTAACTGTCAGTAACTGAGATGTGCTTCATGTATGGAGAAAGTGAGAAGGCCAGCATTCGTCTTGTAACAAATGAACTCTGCCATGTATGGAATAATCCACTGTGCATTATGTGTAAATTTCTCTCATACTCAACCTTTGAGGAGCAAAGGAAAAGAAATAGGTTCAGTAAAATCTTTTATTCCAAATAAAATCTCAGAGCAAATCTAGATTAATAATCAGAAGATTTAGGCACAAGGAAAACATTATTTGCAAATTTAGAAAGCATTAAACAAAAGAAATGGGGTTTAAATTCAGATCTGTCTTTAATTCTAAATCTCTCCATTACATGACAGCTACTTTCTATTATCTTTCCTTGATTGTCACACGCCTTGTCTTTCATTCATTTCTTTGGATTGTGTGGTTTTATAGGTTCTTATCTTCCCAGATTTATATTTAAATTTAAATCTCTTTTAATTAGGTAACCTGGTCTCAATTAAATCACATTCTTTTCAGTTTTTGAAAGTTGTATTGCATGTATTTACCAAAAGCCCTAAATGACTACAAGTCATGGCTCCAGAAAATTCTAATCTTGTTCTTTACAATATCTATGTGTCCAGGTTTTATTTTCTCTTGTGGTCTTCTTTTCACTTCGGAAGTCTCAATCCTCAGCAAGAAGAGAAGAAAATACCATCTGTCGTGTGACTTCAATTCCTGCCTAGGACATCTAAGTCAACAGACATACCTGTCATTTTTTTTTTTTTTTTTTTTGGCCGTTTTTTTTGGCCGGGGCTGGGTTTGAACCTGGTACCTCCAGTATATGGGACCAGCACCCTACTCCTTTGAGCCACAGGCACTGCCCTGTCATATTTCTTTTTCTTTTTCTTTTCTCTTCTTTTCTTTTCTTCTTTTTGAGACAGTCTTACTTTGTCCCCCTCAGTAGAGTGCCAGGTGTCATAGCTCACAGCAACCTCAGACTCTTGGGCTCAAGTGATTCTCTTGCCTCAGCCTCCCTCGTAGGTGGAACTACAGGCACCCGAAAAATGCTGGGCTCTTTTTAGAGACAAGGTGTTGCTCTGGCTCAGGCTGGTCTCTAACCTGTAAGCTCAGGCAGTCTACCCACCTCGGCCTCCCAGAGTGCTAGGATCACAGGCATGAGCCACTGCACCCTGCCTCCTATTTCTTTTTGTAATGAAATTTATGCCCACATGATATACCTGTCTCTTGGCAAAGATGTACATGATAATGACTTCTCTTCTACCTAATTTGGCAAAAAATTTACATACCACTCATGATAAAAAGTTACAAAAGTTAAACTTGGCTAACAGAATGAGAACAAATGAATATACAGTAGATCATCTGTAAATTGACCACCCAGGGACTGGAACTGGTCAACTTAAGGGGATGGTCAGCATAGGAACTAGGCCTACTGTACTGATACATACATGTGGTGCCTGTCTGCTCTGTGAAAATTAGGTCAACTTAAGCAGGTAGTCAACTATGGAGGTTCTACTGTATTTATTACATGTCTTTCTCTTGCTAACACATTACTTTTAGACTTCTTTTCATAAAACTCTTCGTATATTTAGATAATTTTCTACGTTGGGTGCAAATAAATATGATCTACTATACATTCTTAATTTTTGAAGATATCATATAAAATTTTAAAACTTAACTATATAAAGAATTTTTGAATGACGATAGTAATAATGATGAAAATGCTGAACAAATCAGTGAACTTTTGAGGAACAAATGAAATATTTAAAACTAATTTCTGGTCAATTAAGGACAACACACCAGGTTTTATTAATCAGGTCTAATCAGGTATGCATTTTGACCCTTAGTAGCTAAGTGCTTAAAAAACTCAAATATTTTAAAACATTTTAAATTATGATCATATAAGTGCAGGATATATAAAATTTTACAAAGAGGTGGCCAATACTTAGGGAAAATCTTGTAAATCTTATGTAAAATTTGGTAATGAATATTTTGTAAATAAAGGTACATTTATCTACAATTTCCCATTCTCCCCATGTATGGTCACTTTATGGGTGACTTTTGAGACACCTTGTAGATAAGCTTTCTAACTATCATTCAGATTTAAGGTGTAATTAGAGCCTTAAGGGTAAATTCTCCTAAACGAATAATTCTAGCCAAATTAATGTGCAAATGTTACATCCTATTCATACATCTTCCATTTTTTAATATTTTATCTTAAACGGTATTATATAGCAATTTGTAAACATCAGAAATATAAACCATGAACAGATATAAAGAAGCAGACACATACCCTTTCATAAGCAGTCCAAGAAACAAGAAAAGTCCAGTTTGGGCTCATTTTAAATGCACAAACAAGACCTCAGTATCTCTCTCTCACACACAAACACACACAGACTAATATAGTCCTTTTAAATCACCTTTACACACTATTTAAATTAAATATGACTATACAAAATTCCTCTAGGTATGTTAAGCACTACAAATAAAAACAAAGGACGGGGTAATTTTCTGCTTAAATGTTTCAGGAATTCTCAATCAAAACATTTAAAAAAACATTATGGAAACCATATGGGAAAATGATGATACTATTGATTTATCTTATTTCTCCTGCTAATTGACTTGTTTTTGCTAATGATTTCACAGTTAAATAGGAAAATGCTCTTATTCTTAGAAGATGTCATGACATTTGCAACTTATACATGACGTAGGCTGACTTACAGAAAAAAAAAAAGATGGGAGAGAGAGAAAGAAGTCTGGGATATGGAAACACCACACACACGTGTTCATTGTGTTATTCCTTTATCTTTTCTACAGGTTCAAACATAATTGAAATAAAAAGTTAGGAAAACTTCATCTCATTTTCCCACTTATATTTGTTTTGGGAGATGCTATGTGATCCAGCACATGAACCGTGAGTCATTATGAAAACTGTGTTCTTCCAGAAGTCCCCATCAGTTCCGAAGGGTCTCATTTATTCAAAACAGAGAAAAGTATAGATGTGCTTGGGCAGGAGAGAAGGGAAAGTAGCTTCAAAGTTTGGGAGCGTGCCTGTCACACAGATGCCACATTTTGTGAAGCTGGGCTCCGTATCAGTTGACTCTGCTCACCCCTACTGGTTGGCTGATGGCTATCTGCAGGCAGAGGCGGGGGGGCCTCCAAGAGGGTGTGACTGCACAGACAAGATAAGGGAAATGCTGTAACCCCAAACTGAAGGGAGACGCATCTCCCTGGGGTGTTTATTTGGATGGATGTCTAGATAGGGGCAGGTAGGAAAGTGGAAAGAGCTATTAGAAAACCAGGTGATAAAGTATACAGAAATATGAAAATGAGCCATCCTCTGCTCAGCTTCCAAGTTGTGAAATGGTTTCATTGTAAATTGGCTCCTTTCTTATGCTCATCCTGGCTACGAAAACATAAGACTACCCTGAAACTAACAGGAAAAAATAAACCACATTTATTTTGAAACTCAGAGAGTGAAGACTCAGAGATAGTGTCTTTATACCGAGTAACAGACATGTGGTTCTTAATAAATATAGGAGCTTTTTAAAAATCCTGTTGTGAGAAGGAATTGTCCTCACCACCCAGAAGACAAAGAAAAACAGTGAGTGTTGACAGCGTGGTATTAGAAAAACACCCTTAGACCCAATTTGTTATCCCCAAATATGTATATTCTTTTTAATTTACTCTAAGCCAGTACGTTGGCTCGTAGCATCTTACTTTTGTGTCATTATCTCTCTGCCATACACACAAGTCATAGCTGGGGATCGCAACTCTCGGTGAAGCTATGCTGAGATTCCAGATCTCAGTGGTGTTGGCATGAGCGCTGGTCTCTTCAGTCATAGAGAAGACAATATCCTAGGGAGACTGGAATTAGTCCTATTTTGCACCATTCCAGCCAAAATGCTGCTTATCAAGAAGCGAGTAATTGCTAGCTAATGGCTATGGGGGAAAAACCCATTGCATTTCAATCTAAGTGTCTTTTGGCATATGACAATAAATAAAGTCGAGGCAAGTGTAAACATAAAGTGGGGACAGTTTCTTGAGGAGGGCAAATAGCAAACATGAAAAAGGCGAGTTACCTCATCCGACTGGGAGGGGCTGATTCTGGGCATGGGCGACACTTGGGGAGTTTTCAGCTGCGTGCTGTTGCTGTCTGGCACCAGCTCCCGGTGGATGGTTTGGATGTGGTTCTGGAGCTCACTCTCAGACTCGAACTTGACATTGCAGCTAGAGCAGCGAGTCTTCAGGGCTCCTGCCTTGCCTTTACCCTCCATGGCACTCAGATTCTCACTCTGGCCCAAGCCTGGTCTATTCGTGCCGGGAGGGATGTTGATGCCTGGGCTGGCGCTCTTACTGAGATTCACGCAGCCGGCACAAAGACCATATGGCAGGCCGTTGATGTCAAGTTTCACCAGATCTTGCTTGGAACGGAATTCTTTGAGGCAAGATGCACACTTGTACAGTTTTTGGACATGCTGGCCACGTCCTGTGGTCTGGACCGCAGACCCATTCCCTGTCTTTTGCATGTGGAATGTCCCGTGGATTTTGAGTTCCAAGGTGGAGGTCACCGTCTGCATGCACACCACGCAGCGGAACCCCGTCAGGGAGTTCCTCAAGTCCGGGTGCATTTGGCAATGCTCTAAAAACTCCTCTTCGCTCTGCAGAGGCATCTTGCAAATCCGGCAGTTTCCAGTATCGAGACTCTTACTATGCGTGACTTTGTGTTCAGTAAGAGTTAAAAGGGAGGGAAACCGTTCTCCGCAAATGGGACACATGTAGTGTTTGACGGGGCCCAGGTGGGTCTGCATGTGTTCGCGGAGGCCATTTTCAGAGAAGAAGGTTCGAGAGCACACGTTGCACTTATAATTCCCTTTAATGAGCTCAGCCTTCTTCTTCACAATGGCGCTCTCTCCAGGTCTGATGTTGTGATCTCGAAGCTGGTGATTCTGCAGCAGGGTCTCCATAGTGTAGGCTGCCCCACAAATATCACACCCGTACATGGGCTCGGAGGTGTCCACATCTTCTTCACTGCCATCATGGCTGTTGTGGGACTCCTGGCTGTTAGTCAGTAAGGTCTGCAGCTCCACCTCCTCTTTCTGTACCTGCTCGGAGGCACCATTTGTGCCGCAGTTGGGCGTCTTGGTCTCAAACACACAGTGCTTCTCCCGCAGGTGCTTCTCCAGCAGGATGATGGCATGGAAGGCCTTGCTGCAGAACTTGCAGTTGTACTTCTTGCTGTGCGTGGTGATGTGGCACTGCAGCTCCACCTCGGTGCCAAAGGACTCGCCGCAGAAGATGCACTTGTGCACCTTGCCTTGATTTTCCAGGTGGTTGTGCTTCACATGTAGCTGCAAGTCCGTCTCATTGCGGAAGTCCCAGTTGCAGGATGTGCAGCGATACACCTTCTTCTCGTTGCTGTGCTTCACGGCCAAGTGCAGCTGAATGGACACTTTTGAGTCAAAAACTTCTTGGCAGAGGGTGCAGCGGAAGAAGACAAAGGTGTGCATGTCCAACAGATGTTTCTGAAGGTCATCCACAGATGTGAACTGCTTGTCACAGCTCTCGCAGATATAATACGTGGAGGTGATCATAAAGTGAATGGTAACGTGCTTCAGCAAGGATTCTTGGTTGGGGAATTCCTTGTTGCACTGAGGACAGGTCAATTTTGGAAGCACAGTGTCAAGATGAGTTTTTAGGTGAGTCTGAAAACTGTCTAGGGATGTGTACTTAGCACCACACTGATTACAGATATACTCTCCGGCTGGACGCGCAGGTCCACCTCCGACTGCCTGCATCATCTTAAGAGATGTCTGCTCTATGGCCACGGGAGAGAGGGGGCTCAAGGCCCTGGATTTCTTCCCATTGTGAATATAATTCAAGGCCAAGGGAATGTTTTTATGATTCTCTTTGATATGCTTGTTCAGTTTGAGAACGCTGTTGAATATTGGCGAATTTGTACAATAGGAACAAGAATAGACTTCTACTACAGGTTCTTTTGGAGTCCCAAGCACTGGAGACCCAAATCGGGAGCCACTGAGATCACAGTGGACTTGTCTTATATGCTCTTCGAGGGAAGAGTCAGTGAGAAACCCCATATAGCAATGGGGACAAAAGAATGCATTACTATCTTTAGCTGCAGGGTTTGCAAATCCATGAGAACATCGGATGTGTTCCTGAAGAGTATTAAGGTCGTTGACAACTTCCGAACAGAAGTTGCACTGGTAAACTATGGCGGGCATGGCAGAAACAATCAGACCTGGGTCCTGAGCTTCATGCACTTGCTTGAGATGTTCATTTAGGTTATAGAGTGAGGGCAGAACCTCTAAGCAATACTGACAAATGTGGGCCTGTTCTGGCTTATCTAAATGCATAGTTTTCAGGTGAATCTGCAGAACTGCAAGACTGGAAAATAGCTGCTTGTTGCAGTAAATACAGCTGTAGGTAACTTTTGCTTGTTTGCTGGAGGGGCCAGTCATGTCAGGGGTCTGCTGAGCAGCCCTCTTCCTCCCTCGACTCTTTGGGATTGGTGGGGCAGCTTCCACCATTGTTGAGCTGTCCACTGAGAGGTTGGAGTCTGGAGTGGTGCTGGACACGGAGGTGTAGCCCACCGTGACCAAGGAAGGGCTGTTGCTGTGATTGCATGACTCTGGCTGCTGGTGACTATCCATGTGGCTGTACAGTTCCTCGACTGTGTGGAAACTCTCAGAACAAATGCTGCATGAGTTCTTCTTCTCCCCACTGTGCACCTGCTCCATGTGGTTCATTAGCGAGGTCTCCTCCACAAAGAGCTCGTGGCAGTAGAGACATTGGAGGGCCGCTCGGTCCTCGTTTGGGGAGCATTCAGGATGGCACTCTGCAATGTGCTTCTGGAGGTCTTCTGGGAAGTCGAAGCCTTCCTCACACTGGCTGCACTTCTGAGTGTCCTTCATCTTCCAGTCCTCCATCCTGGAACCAGACTGAGACCCGTCTTTGTTCCTCTCGTGAACTTGCATGTGTCCATGTAGGGAACTAGAGGACAGGAACCCACGACGACAAATGGCACATTTGTATGGCTTGTTGGACGTGTGAGTCTTTAAATGGATCTTCAAGTGGTCGCTCCTGGAGAACGCAGCGTCACACTCGCTGCAGTGGTACTTCTTGTCCCCTGTGTGGAGTTTTATGTGGCGGTCTCGGCTACGCTTGTGTTTGAACAGCCTACTGCAGTAGGTGCATTTGAAAGGCAGTTTGTCACTGTGACTCTGCTCATGGTGCTTTAGGTAGCTGAGGCGGCTAAACGACTTGTCACAGAACTGACATGGGTATGGAAGTCCAGGGCCACCTTCTTCTTCTCCAAAATCACAACCTTCTCCATGGCTAGGGGAAGTCTGGTCCTTGCTAGAAGGTGAGGAAGCCGGCCAAGAGCAAGTGGGGTCATCTTCAACATCCACACCATCTGCAATGAGAAATAGCCAGAGATTTCATGTTATGTGTTGAAAAGTCAAGAGTGAGTTTGCTGTACCATGTCAAGAGCCACACACAGGTGGCCCCTTTTGAACCTTTCAGGGGGAAAAAACAATGGAGGAGAGAATATTTTGAGTGGGACAGTTTCAAATCTGAGCCCAAAGCTTTTATTCTACATTTACTTTTTGTTGGGTTGTAAAATATAAAAAGATATTAAATACTTCTATGTCTAAATTACTATTTTATTACTTTTTATCATTCTTCCTTAGAAGCAAGGTATATATTACACATTGACAATTTTATTAAAATGCAGATTTTAATATATTTAATGTTTCTTTTGTATTCATTCTAAAATGATTTGCATAGTATGTGAGCATCTGAAGAACCAAATGAAAAGAGGAAATAGTACAGGAATGATTTAAAATTAATGCAGTCAACCCAGATGTCTAATATTTAATAAAAAATTCCCTCTGCATTTTGCTTGTTTTTATATAAAAAGGCAATTCTGAAGATCAAAAATCTTTTATGGGGGTTCTTATTGATACAGACCTTATTGCTTTCAGCAAAAAAATATTAAAAAGTAAGCACATGAAAGAAGACAGAAAACACAATAATAATTATGTCTTGTGTAATGAAAGACAACTAGGATTTCTTCAATAACCGAAAGATTCGAATACCATAGGCCAGAAAATGGATTATTAAATGTTAGAAGGATATTGCTAGATATTACATGTAGCTAGGATCAGCCAGGATCAAGAAAAAATGAGAGTTTCACAAAGGCCAGATTTTAATAGTGTATTTTGTTTGGAAAGTTCAAGAGGTGGCCCACCATTTCTTCCTTTTGCAAAAGCTTCTACAGCCTGAACTTCCTTAGCTAAACAGGACCTGCACTTTGAGGTGAGCAGAGACAAAGCAACTTGTAAAAAACTGGAAACAGGAAAAGTGATAAACGATTATGGTAAATGCCGAAAGATTTATGAGTAACAAAAAGAAGACAAACAAGACTGAGAGCCAGATATAAACTTAGCAAGTTATCTATAAAGGAGCTCTACTCTGTATTAGGTGGTTTTTAAAATCATGTTCTTAGCAAATGTGCAATCTTATTTCTCTTGCCTTCCTGACATCCAAGTGGAAAATAAGACCTTCTCAAAACAGGTTGTGAAACCTTTTTTTTTTTCTGTTTTGCTTTTCAAAACAATCCATTATTCAAGATCAGAAGAAATTTTAAAAGCTTTTCAGTCTCCAAAGGAACAAGATTTTTCATAAATGCAGACAAGTAAAGACCATAGATTGGAGCAAGTGTTTCTCTTAGAATTATAGGTTCAATTAGAACATTATTAGAATATCCTAATAGGACTCACGTAAGTTTTTGGTTCTTCAAAGCTGAAGGTGCACTAGCAAGCTAAATGATGAACATAAAAGTAGAAACTGGTGAGCATTATATAAACGAATTCCACGTCTGCTTTCTTTAAGGTAACAAGATTTTACTAGATTGTCAGTCTCTGCTTTATCCACAGGAAACAGATGAGGATCATTCCTTTCCTGCGTCTAGAAACTGATGACAACACCATCTCACTATCAATGCCAGATGGCAACTCCCTCACTCTGAGAAAACAACCAAACACCATTCTTGGATCCCTGCCCACTGCAACAAAGCTTTGCCATACAACTTGAAAACCACATGATTGTGCACCCTCATTTATATGACTTTATAACCCAACATGCTGCCAGCAGGAGAAAGGATCTGATAAATGTGGGTGTGATTTATATTTAAAAGGAATATATCAAGAACCTATGCAGATAAACTCAACTCACCACTTAAGACAAACAATGTTAACAAACTAAAGCAAAACAACTCAACAAGGATCTAAATTTCTCTCCCCACCCCCCCAGAATGTTAAGATCACCTTTAAGTGATATCCCTGAAACAAACCAAGGTTTCTAATATTTCCTGTAACTGAAAAAAAAATGTTATTTATTAAATTTTCTCAACATTCTAGGTAAAATCTACCACATTTCACATTTATTTCTCTGGCTTAAATTCTGTTTTTCATTTTGAAATATTTCCAAACACATCTATCTATCTATCTATCTATCTATCTATCTATCTATCTATCTATCTATCTATCTATGACATATGAGATATGTCTAATATATATCATATATATAATGGGGAAAACAGAATCAGAATTTATTTTGCATCTAGACTAGAAAGATATAACTATTGAGCTTGAAAATGTACTAAATTGCAGATTGTGTCCAGGAATGATATATTATTATGCAAATACATAAAGAATTACAAAGCAATGGGCCATTACAAAAATTCTACAATCCCTAACACTTGCTTGAGTCAAGTTCTTGTCTGTGGTCCATGCCTGACAATAATCTATTAGGTAACTGTTTTCTTAAACTTGTAAATTTCAATGACTTGTCACGTGAGCTGAAGGTTAGGATAAGGTTTTTAACCAGGACTTGAGAGAGAAGTGGAAGGCTTTTCTTTCCTCGCTCCTATTTGTATTATTTGTCTTTGTAAATAAACAGAAACCCTCTACAGAAGTCATAGAGTGGGGTAGCTTAGGACAGAGGGATAGATTGAGAAGAGGTAGAAAGTAAAAACTTTGAGTAAGGAACACCACCTTTAAAAAATAAAGGTTTTCCCAAAGGCTGATTTCTGCCTTAAAATCTGAGTTGTAATGAACTTATTTGCCAGTACCATAGATGGCTCTATCCTCCCAGGGACACACAGGGAGTCACAGCCTCCCAGCAGACGGGTCCATGCTCTACAGAGATCAATTCTCCCCAGCTTCTGCAGTGTGGTCTCTCTGCCAGCGTTCTCTGAGGATACCTAAGTCTTGGAGAGTTACCCAGCCCCATTAACTTGGGCTTCCTGGCAGTCAAAATGCAAAACTGTGCTTAAATGGTGAATACAGATTTGAACAATATCAATTTCTTTTAACATATGAAAGGAACTATGGAGGATTCTTTCAACCCCGGTTTCCTGAATCAACTTGAACTTCTCTCTCTTCCTTCCTCTCTAAGTGCTACTTACAGGGACTGTCTATCTGTGTGATGACAAGTTTCCTGTATTTCAATGCGAACATGTAACATGTCCATGTCAAATTTTAACTTCTGGACCTATCACTTCACACAGGCTGATTCTTGAAGAGCTACAGCTCTTATAGCCGAACAGACCTCACTGGAAGCCAGCCTCACAGCCTAAAAAGTCTATTTAAAGACGCAAAAGTGTGTGCACGGTTCGTGCAGATGTTTTTCTACAGCAACTGTACTTGCTGAGTTTCACCATTTCCATAAAGCACATTAAAACAAGTGTGTGAACACTCCGAGATGAAAGTCTCCAACACTCCTGAGACTTTCAGTGGAAAGTAGAGCCGCCTGACTTTTCTCCAAGCAGACAGGAATGCCCATGATTCAGCAGCCTGAGTAAATAAAAGAGGTCCTTATTTCCTAATTTCGCTGGCTGGCCGTACTGCAGCAGCCTCTGTGCTCCTGCCAAAGGGGATACAGAACTGGAACTACACCCAGCCGCTGAAGGCCTGTCTTTGTTAGCCAGCCAGGCTTTCCCGATCATCTTCTGGCAACGAGACTGCCATATCCTGCAAGGAAGACCTCCATCTCAGGCTCCATGGTCCTCCAGTCTGCCTGAAAGGACGAAACAACAGATTTTGCTGGGTCTGTGTTGCAGGAGGACAGCTGGAAACTCAGTTAGCAGTAGAGCAACACCTGTTCCGTCATATTTATAGGGGAAAGTACTCACTAACAGAAAAGTGAAGTCATGCTAGAAGGAGTTAGTCTACAGAAAAAAAAGCACCAGAGCACAAAGTACCTTTGTGACGTGAGCCACCAGACTTTCATGTGCCAATCTGGGGAGGAAGAAGCAAAGGCTGGATGTGATTTTATCCCAGCTACTGCTCACAGACAGATCAGCACACTGGTTGTCAGATGGTGGCCTGTCTTCTCAGTTAATAGCCTGCTACTATGGAAGGGAAATGTTGAGGGCCCAGCCATTCTTTGGCTTTCAAGTCTAATCAAAGTAGCCAGAAATAACAATAAGAAGGGAAAGGAGAAGGGAGGGGAGATCAAAGAAAGAAGAGAATATATGTGGGAGGGTTGGGCGTGATGCTGATGCTAATGCTTACGTTGTACTATTAAGCAGAAGTCTTTCAGAAGGGGTTGGGCAAGCTGAAATTATTAAGGAGAAACTAAAGCAACAGAGCAGATGGAATCACTTTCAACACTCAGGAAATTATCGAAGTTAAGGAAACTTTCGATTCTTCATAGGGCTGGGGCTGCAAGCAACTGGCTTACTGATATCCTTTCAGTACCTGAGCTCATTCATTGCAACGGCAGAATACCCTCTTAACTGCCCATCAGGGACCCAGTATCATGTGTGTGTGCCAGTGCCACACAGCAAGGTTTCCTTAACAGGGACAGGATTTATATCAGCGGTTACTTTTCAAGTGAGGAAAAGAAGAGCAAATACTGACGGGTTTGGCACTTCTGTCTTCAGTTCAATGACTCTGAATAAGTACTAAAAGTCAAGAGTCTGGAGTTTTATTTCTAGCTTCATAACTAACTTAGAGACCTGGCCAAGTCATTTAATCTGCACCTACCTAGGTATTTCACCTGCAATATGAAGATGATAATTCTTGCTACTTACTCTCTAGGGTGTTACAAAGATTGGTAAATGTTTCTAGGGCACCTTATCATTGCTGACGAAAAGCTGCAGATGTAAATAAAAAGATATATATGCGTTGCATATATTTCTGTTTCCATATGTAAGCCTCTGTATATACAGTATGAGCATATTTTAACATTTCTTGTCTTTTAATGGAATCCCTGGAATCAGTTTTAAGGACTGGCCCAGTGGATATCCATAGTGCCTTAAGCATTCACAGTTTTATGTACAGCCAGCAAGAAAATAAAATATGGTTGGTGATATTTCAAAATTAATGGACCATAAGTCCATGCTTATGCTCCAAGTATTCAATTATCATACATAGAGTATAATCTTGTATTATACTCTATATAAAGAGACAGGTAGCCTCAGAATAAGTATTTTTCTATGTAATTCTCAAGCCAAGTATATAATTCTGAAATTACTTCTCTTCTCCCTAAAACATGAGCAATAAGATCATTGCATTATTTGGTATCTTATTTAACTTAAGAGTTAAATAAGATAAAGTTAAGATAAACTTAAGTTAAATAAGATACCAAATAATGCAATGTATGAAAGTTTAACATAATATTTTTTAAGTGTCACATAATAGGTTAAAACCAGGACAAAATGTCAGGTTCCGTCCCTCCTTATTTTAAATGATTCTTCATTCTGCCGTTAGGCTACAGAAGCAGTTCTGAACTTTCTTACCGAATAGAGTTCACAGCACAGCACTTTTTTTATTCATTAGCTACCTGAGTCACCTTAACATAAGCTGAAAATCCTGAGGGAGATACACAGGTGTGCACAAGTGCTAAGAGAAGCCAGGCACTACGCAAAGAGAAAAATATTTTGAAATGCATGCTTAATAGACACAGGTAACAAGGGTATTTGTCATGGTACTTCAGTGCCATTAACAGCAACAATTTAACATCACTGTATTGAAAATCATCTACCCAAATTACACCATACATTTGTAAAGCAATGAATGATTTAAACTGCTAGACAATAAGGTCATTTGAAATGAACCATTATGCATTATTACGCAATTGCTTCCCTTTATTCTCAATAGAAATGTCAACAGTTTTAGAAAAGCTGTGATTTTAATAACGGAACTATCACGCTTTTAGTTTTTTTTTTTAATCAACAGTGCCACATTAAATTCTACTCCTTTGTCACATAACTTATTTAACTACTTGAAAATGAGTATTCTTTACTGGGTGTTCAAAAGAGAAATGTGAACTTTAAAATTATTTATAATTCACAGATGTTTTAAAATTCTATAATATTCCAAATTGTTCTGGAAGGACCAATGAAATGCATTAACAGTTAGGTTATGAGGAAAAAGGCTGGTCACCAATTAAGGACAGTGGCTGCGGGGAGTGGGAATTGGTGGTGCACATTTTTTAACACAGTCTTAAGATGAATTCCAGATATCAGAGCTCAGGGGTTACTTTTTCTTTCATTCAATACTCCCTCGTAAAAAAAGAGCCTCACTTTCCCCCAACAACCCTTTAACACTCCAGATGAGCCAAGAAAGAGATAAAAAACTGTTATCACTTCTCCATTGCCCTCCTTGGGTAATTGCGGGCTGCCCATCCATCCCGTCCTTTGCCAAACACTTTTCTATTGCATGTGCAGAGAGAAGTACAAATGTTTTGCTTGCTGTTGCTTAAAGTTCATTTGAACAGACGGAGCTCAATGAATTCCATCTTCTGCAGCCAAATTAAATAGAAAACAGTGCATTCTTAAGCCGTTCACACTTAACTCCACCTCTCAAATCAGGAAAAAGCTGACGTGAAAGCAGTTAAAGAATAGTCCTGGTCTCTCTCACGGAAATCGAGACATTGTGTTTCTGAAGCCAGACAAAAGGAAAATTGGTTTCCAATTATGTGGGGGTGGGGTGGGGTGAGGGGCGAGAACTCCTTTTCTTACTTTTCTTTCTTTCTCTCTCTTTCTTCTTTCTCCTTTCTTTTCTTTTTTTCCTTTCTCATTTAAAAATATAGACAACTAATAATAAGCCCCTCTTGGTGTTCAATAACTGGCAATAGTGTGTTATACTTCTGTTTATAGTTCTGTAACTGCAGCTTTCTAAGCTGTTTAACATGTTTATCTTTCCTTTAATAATGACAGCTATCACCAGAGCAGTTATTATGCATTCCAGTGCTTACATAGGACCTCACACCACAAAAATTTAAGGCAATTTTTCATTACTTTAACTTCATTTATTTAGTCAACATTTATTAAGCACCTACTATGTGTTAGGCCCAATACTGGTTTATAAACTCCAGAAGCTGCATTCTTTTTTTAAGTGTTGATTTCCCTGCCTATAATATCAGAAGCCTGTTGCATAGGTAATATTATTAAGAATCAAATATGACATTGTATGAAAGTTTCCTGTACTGCTGAAATATAAAAATGTACTAAATCATTACTAATACTAGGAAAGCCAAAGTTACAACTGAGAAATGTGAAAACAGCAAAAAGAACTAAAATTAGCTATAATTTAGTTGTTGCCTTTTTCACACTGAGGTTCTAATAATTTTAAATGTTTGAAAGGGCATTTTTTACTTAAAAATAAAAATAAGCAAAAATATCAAAAAATATCTTCTGAAAGTTATTTCCCAGTATCTTGAAAATCACTGTGTGGTAGCTCATTCCTTAACAGCTGTGCACACACGCTGGAAAGTCGTGATTAATTCATTTAGTGGAGTAAATCCCCACAACGGAATGGCCGGCATTCAAAGTCCTCGGGCCACATTCCTGAATGCCAGCACCACTCAATAACTCACTATTTTGCTTATTTAGAAATTCCTTGAGGCATATTCTTTTTTGCTTCAAAATCCTTTGCACTAGTGTAAAATATACCTATTGAGCTTTGAAGAAATAGCTACAAATTTTGAAAAATACTCAGTAAACTTCTCAGCATGACCATGTTCATCATTAATAATTTTAAATTACCCTTTTCACTGGGGAAACATCAGGTCAAGGGGATTCTTCCACCGAGAAAAGTAAGTTTGAAAATGGTTTCACCAGGAACAATGGATCTCAGAAGGTGCATTCCACCATGTCAGGGGCTTTTGAAGAACTGCCATAAACCACCAGAATTTTCAAATGAAGAAATTCTATTTCAAAGAGGAATCTGATCTAACAGAATGCTGTGCTTTGTTAAACTATACTTTACTGAATATTTTTCCAACATGTAGACTTTGGTCCAAGGCCAGAAAACTTCGGGTCATAACGAATTATACCAGTCCTGAAGCGGTATCTGCTGGAGCAGAGTGTCACCTGAATCACACCCATGGCAGCGGGAAAGCCAATGTGAATTTTCAGCAGTTTGAAAAGACCACACTGTACACCTCACTGTAGACGAGGCCACTGGAGAATACAAAAGTGTTGAAAGGCTAAAATTTAATTAATGAACAATTAGCACCCCCTGTGGGTTCATTGTGCAGTAAAGTGATAAATACGGTTTGTTAATGTAGAAAAAGCTGTTACAAAGATTGGGGGAGCTATTACTACAATTTTCCATATGCTACTGTCATACAACTGACCTTAGTCCTGGTTCTAGATTTTGAAGTTCATACATCTAACACTGGATAGGAATTCTTGAGGTCTGCGGCTAGTAATCATGTTACGTTTTGTTAAGGCACAGATGAGTCACACAGGTTGTCTAGCTGAGGTGAAGTAGCCAGTCAGGTAGCTAGTGAGGGCACCTAGCCAACCACTCCACAGGTGAAACTCACAGTGGTGTCAATGGTCAATTCCTCAGCTTTATGCATTTTATGAGGAAGTTATACACTCTGGCAATATATTAAAAATTAGGGGATGTTGGAATATCTTGAGACTTTGTGCATAAGAAGGGGTCTAATCACCAATGGGCCAATCGCCAGTGTATCCTCTCAGAAGAGAATTTTTATGTGATTCAACAGAATTATTAACCTTCACATTAACATTTATGTAATAAAACTAAAATTGAAAAGTGAGATAGAATCCTAAGTAACCCAAATGATATAAGCAGTACCTTTATTTCAAATGAGATAATGTTCATAAAACTATTATATAAACTGAAAAAAAAACAAAGCTATTTTCATAAAGTAACCTTAGCTAGGACATGATAAAATATGTTTACACAGATCATATAATGTCAAATGCCATTATTCACATTTATCTAATGAGGTAAAATATCAAATGAGGTAAAATATCAAAAAAGGCAGTTCTGAAAATAAGGCTGACTATCAAATTGATGAATTTTACAGGTATCCTTTCCTTTTATTTTTTCTTTCTCACTTTTGGTTTTCTCTTTCCCTAGAATCTTTACCTTAGACTGAATACGAAAATAAAACCCACACCAGTTCATTCCATTTTTTCTTGTTAACAGCCTTGCTAATTTACTTGTAGGAACCAATATCAGTCAAAATTGTGGTGCACATGTGTTTTTAGCCAGAGTTGACTAAATGTTTGAAATAGACTAAATGATGTATGCTAAAGTAGTTTTTCAAATATTTTAGGTATTTCTCATATAAAAGTGTTAATCATAGTAATTTGTCCTTTAATACGAGTAAATATCCGTTCAATCATGTCTTAATGAAACACTTCTCTGAGGGAAGAATTTATGGTGCTATTTTTTACTGATTTATATATAATCATATTTTCATTAAATTATATGTTTATATATATACACATATATATTTTTTCTGAAATGACATGTCTTGGCAAATATCCCAATACCAGTGACAGAATCAGGTGTCAAAACCCCCATGATGCCTCCATATGACAGCATTTCACTTTAAATTATAAGTTGTAAAATAATAAAACAATCTATAAGGAAACAATCCAAGGCAACGTGGTTGCAGTAACAAGGCAGGTAAAGAAGTTGGTTGGAGTCAGGGACACAGGGAGAGACCCCATCTGTGCTGTTCCACAATGGGGTGTGGACACCTGGCTTTCACAGAAATCTGAGTGTGCTAATGTCATTTGAATAAGAGTAAATTAAGAAAACTTAGTCAGATAATAAGAAATCTGATCTTCTTAGCCCATCTGGGATGCACACCAATTCTGAATAAATTTTCATAGTGGAATTTTTAGCAGTATTTCTTGCCTTTATAAAAGGAGATATAAATACAAATACACATCTATATATGTACCAAGTGTATTGGTAATGCACCTGCCAAAGCATGTTTCCAATATTTAAAGATATAAAACCTACTAGCATAGGATCTTGACTGATTCAATACTAGTTTTACAAAACCTCCTCCCACATTGGCCCTCTATCCTTTTTAGATGACCTAATGTGGTTTGGCATGAGTTATGTATATTTTGGGGCCAGACTTTATGGAGCAAAGGAAAAAAATGGAGTGAATTTGATGGACGCCTATGACAGAGAAAAGAAAATGAAAGCAGTTGTTCCTAAGTTGTCAGGGATATGGGAATGCAGGGCTTAAGGTCTGTGAGAAGTCTTGCCTTTGTAGGGAAAAAATGCTACTTGTACAGATGAACAAATAGGTCAACAGGATTAGTAACGTGTAATAACCTTGGACTAACAATAGTAGTTGATGGTGGCACTAAAGCCCAAACCCAAATCCCCAGTGCCCACCTGGCACCTTGGCTTTATGTACTAGAAAGCTCTCAGAAGTCCCTCCTTCCAGACTCTTCCCCACTAAAACCACACCAGCAACCATGCAGATGCTGCGGGGGTTTTGTTTGTTTTTATTTCAGGTGAATATGAGAGTACAAACAGCCAAACCACAATATTTGAATTTGGTAGGTAGAGTGCCCCTTGTAGTCATTCCTGCACCCAGAAGGTGTGCCATTCAGGGGGGTGCTGCGTTTTTATGGGTAAATGAATAAACGTCAAGTGGCATTTAACATCATTTATTTTTCTTCTTTTAAAAATATGTTTTTTGTTGTTAAAATTGCTAAACTAATTCCTGCTAAGTAACATATGTGTTCATGCATACATAAAAGAAAGATACATCTCCTACTAATCCCGTAAACCAGGAACTCACTATTGACAAGTCTGGCAGCCTATGCACATATTTCTTAATTTAATTTCACTTGTGGCTATTGGCTAGAAAATCCTCCCCCCCACACACACACACATACATTCCCCGTGACAGAGGGTCTGTCCTTCCCTTCCTTCCTTCTACCTCTCCTGAGGAGGGTGGTGTGGACAGATCAGGTATGGACACATAAATGCAGATGAAAAGGTACAGTTAAACTGGCACTGTGGTCAGCTGCACTTCCCCTCATACTTCTCCCTGTAGGGACACATTTCCTCATTGTTCCCAGTGAGGTACATAGTGATGGATCCTTCTCACCTACCCCATAAACTACACAACAAAACCAATGGCTGACCCACTGCCACCAGCAGAGGACCCAGGGAAACATCTCATGGTCTAATCCCCAATCACCTGCACCCTGATTGCCGGAACTGCTTGTTGAAAATGCAGACACTTGGGCTCTACCTTAGGCCTCCTGACTCTGAATTTCCAAGGATGGGCCCAACACATGCTCACTGTTCAGCACGCTTTCTGAATCTTGCCCCGCATTCCCAAGTTTCAAGATCACCCCAGAATCTTTTACTTCCCTTGAGTTGTCTGTCTAAGCCTTTTGCTTGAAGTCTGCTACACTTTGGCCTTTCTGCATCTGCTGCTCTGTGCTAGAGCATCATTCACTGTTGAAGGGATTTCTCTCCCTTATTCAAAGACCAAATTGAATCCTAGCTCTTCCAAGAAGCTGCTTTCACAGATAGAAAATGAGGTCATTATATTCTTTGCCTTTCCATCTGCTCATATCCCCATCTTTGAGCAGGGCTCTACACTTCAAATCTTTTCAGAGTAATACTCAATTAGCTCTTGCAAGTTACTTCTTCCTTACAGAAAAGTATTATCTGCAGCAGCTTGTAAATTTCTAGAGAAAGGCAGGATCCACTTTTGAAGAGTTATACATTTGCAAGTACATAGAAGCTGAGTGTTACACGATCAGGATACGCAGTCCAGGTAAGCCCCCTGCCTCATGCGTGTACATGAGCAAGCCTGTCTCCTCAACTTCTGTGGATGATTACTTTCAAGCTGTGCTAGCTTGATGAGAAATAGCAATACCATATCAAAGGCGGCTCAGCCCATCAACTGTCTCAACACAGAAAGAAGGCTGGTTGTCACAAAATTACAAAGCAAATGAATATCTGGAGTAGAGAGTGGGTGAAGGGGGAGGGAGCTTCCTATAATCAGCACTACTTTCTTTTTTCCATTCAGGAAGGCACGACTAGAATCGCTGATTAAATGTCCCAAGCCTGGACCTCGCTAGAAATTACAGCTATCGTGTTCTTTGAACGGGCCCCTATCAGTCTGCAGCAACTTCCTGGGTTCAGCACGTAAGTGTGGTATGCCATGCAGTAAATTAAGCCTTCTGCTGTCAGAGTTGGAAATGGGGGGAGTGGGGGGGCCCTGATCTCAAGTGATTTTTATTGGCTTCATTTACATCCTGTTTAAGGTCTTCTGAGTAGCTCAAGGTGTCTTATCTCCGGCTACCAGGGGGTATTTTGCAGTCAAAGCAGTTAACATACTTTCTCTCCCCCTCTCCCCCTGTCCCTTTCCCTCAAGCTCCCTTTTTTTTCAAGCCATCTTATCTTATCACGCACATCTCTTCAGGCTGAGGAGAACCCATATTTATCAGAAGCAGGCACTCTATTGTCATTCAGGGCTGTTAGAGACAAATGATAGTTTAAGCCAAGAGAAAATCAGTTAACCTCTTCTGCACTCAGCTTAGAAATACTCAGGAGGGTCTCACCTTTATTAGCACTAACTGGTATGAGAAGTTTCCCTCAAATACACATGCACACAGAATACCTCCCCCATCAGAGTAAGAAGAGTAGGTACAAAGTTGCTGGTAACAGGTGCCATAATGACCCCACATAATGCAGCTGCATCCTTGCCTTACCACAGCCCTCATGTTAAGGTGACAACCCTCAGCACCAGGCCACTCAGCTATCATATCTAGAAAGAGGGAGCTCCAAGAATCTACAAGGAAAAAAATCCAGAAACTGGAGAGTAGAGGAAAGTGAAGTGAAGTCCTCCCAGTGAAAAAAATCCACATCACCAAGTCTCAAAGCTGCAGATGCTGGGACAGATGTGGAGAGAAGAGAACACCTGCAAACTAATATAGCCTCTTTGGAAAGAAGTATGAAGAATCCTCAAAGAACTCACAGTAGACCTTCCATTTGATCCTGCAATCCCATTATTAGGCATCTACCCAGAAGAAAAAAAATCCTTTTATCACAAGGAAATTTGAACTAGATTGTTTATCATAGCTCAATTTACAATTGCCAAGATATGGAAACAACCCAAGTGCCCATCAACCCATGAATGAATTAAGAAGCTGTGGTATAGGTACACCATGGAATACTATTCAGCCAGAAAAAGATGGAGAGTTTATATCTTTTGTGTTAAGATGAATAGGATTGGAGAACATTCTCTTTAGTAAAGTATCACAAAAAGTAAATATCTCATGTATTCAATATTATTATGATGCCAGCAGCAAATTACTATACGCTCACACAAGGGAAAAACTCAATTCAGTTCAAGGCGGGGAGAGAGAGAAGAAGGGAGGGGATCGGTGTGCTCCCCCAATGGGCACAATTACAACAGGGACCTTACCTAACATATGCAAACATTATAGCCTAATTGTTCGTACCTTCATATTAATCCGTAATTTAAAAAAAATTAAAAAGTAAAATTAAAAAATGAACACGGACAGGTAACACACACAAAACGATATGCTTCTCCCCAAATGTGCCTGAATGCCAAGCATGAGATCAACATAAGCAAAAATGGGGATCAGAAACATACGTAGCATCCTTCTCCTCTAACAGCAACGCAGACACTGTTATTCACATCTATTAAATGATCAGTTTGTGAGGAAGCCTGAGTTTTAAGGAACTTGATCTTAGTTATAAATTCAGAGTAATGACGGCTCTCAACCCTGGGTACACATGGAATCATCCAAGGACCCTTTAAAAATAGGTACTAGATCCTTACTCAACGCAATTAAATTACAATCTCTTAGGGTTGGGGCCCCCACAGAAAATGTAGGCTGGGGCAACAATCACTGGGCTAGATCAAACCCTGTGGAAGGTGGTGTAAACACCAGACCCCAAAGAAACGAACCCTTTTCTGGTCTGTGATCACCTACTCTGTGACAGGCAGGAGCAGAGGGGCACGTTTTCTGCAGTTTTTTGTGTCAAATGCAATGAACCAGGTTATTTAAAAAAAAAAAAAAGTTACAGCAAGCAATTCTGAACACTCCAATCACTCACCGTTATCATAGGTAAAAGCACAGTATGTGAACAGTTATTAGGCGTCTCATCTGTGTGTTTTATACTCCTTTTTAAAATTCCCATTCCTCTTATCCTCCACACCCCACCACCCCATGGGCTCCTTTATATTAGTGATAACCCCATACTTTCACCTGCAGTGAAGGCTCTCTTAATTGTCCATTATCTTAGTGTGTCAGCACAAAGGAACAGGGACGGAATCCTCTTCCAAACGGTTTCACCTCCCTCTCCTGAGAGTGATGCCCTTGTCAAGGCATTAAAGACACGAAAACCTGCCACTTATCAGAATTGTGTTTGAATTGAACCACTGTCCTTGAAAACTGTAGGCAGGAGATATTATCAAACTGCACCACATTGCCAGCTCCAGGTCCACGGTGGCTCAAACAATCTAAAAAGATAGTATCCAAACTTTGCCATGCATTCCTCATAATAGAATTACAGGTAACAATGCAAACATTTTCACTGATTTTTTTTTTTTAATGGTTAAATACAAAGAAATGAGCCAGGTCATTCACGAATACAAAGTTAACAGTCCTAAACCTTAGGACACCTTTAAATGTAAACTCACTGAGGAACCAAATCATGAAAGTCTTGAAATTACTCCAAACCTCCAAGTCTTAGCACAAGGCTATTAAAACATCACATTGCTTTTGTCATAATGAAGGCGAAAACTGTGCACGTCTTGAGTGATCCTACTGACAGATTCAAAAACAATGCACATTCTAGACAGCATTGAAGAACCAAAATGGAAGAAAAAAACTATTTTTAAATATTCAGGCCAGTTCGTGTGCCTTCCACGCCTCTGTGTGTCCTTTTTCTCACTTTTTATGCTTCTTTCTTACTCAATTCAAACCCACATTGCCTTAGCAAAAAGAATTTATGCATGCTTTTAACAAGTAAACAAGTGTACAAATTAATTCGGAGAGCAGTAATTTTGAAAATTTTCTATGTTTAATGTGCACTGCAGTTAAACTACTTTTTCTGTACAAATTAATTTGCTGCATCAGTGATCGATGTTTATGTTTAGGCAATTTTATTTCTCAGTATGGTAAAATTAGACCTAATAGTTGCAACCTGTTATGTCCAATCTGTCACTGAAATTCAAATTGCCTTTTTCCTATTATTCAAGGAGCAATTTGGAGGAATTAAAGCCATCTAAAAACAGAAGACAAACAATTCTCTGTAAGGACTCAATAGCCTGTGTCATCAACCAAACCCACAACCGTGATCTCTTCTAAGCAGCCTCTTTCAACGTGATTTTTCTGAGGTTCTCAAACTTTTACATCTGTCAAGATGCACAAGAGGAAATTTTAGGATAAAAAGAAAAATTATATCCGAAAAATTCTAGAGTTGCAAACAAAGATTCAAAGATGTTGGGATTGACCTTTTAATACCAAGCCCAAGCTAAAATACTAACTCCCAACCTTTGTGTATTTGCTATGACATTTCTTGAGGTTACTTTATCTATAATACATTCTTTTATTTTGCATGGTGACTTTAATTTCACATGTACCTTCTTACTGGGGAAAACTCAATGATTTTTATGCATAAAATTTAAATTTTGCAGTAATGAATCCTAAAATTGGGAAACAAGTAACTTACCTTATAAACCAATTTTGTTTGGTTGTTTTTTCCTCATTGTTTAGCTAGTGTATATAGTCGTTAATCTTTGCTTTGTTTTGTGAATACAAAGAACATACCCAAATGGAGAATGTAGGAGGGGACATACTGAAAAATTGGTGCAAAGCCATCTCTGCCCCCAAGGAGATGGCTGGAAGACCTCAAAACAGACCATAAGTGTAAGAGGACATAATTGGGTGGAATTCTACTTCAAATACTCAATACCACAACCATTTTATAATTTCCATGCACTAGACATTTGGGGTTTTTTCAACAAAAGGATTCTAAATCAACTGTTGATATAATCATCACCTACTAGAAGAGAATTTCTGAAAACGTTTCTTTTATAACACACCCTGATTGCCATCTTCTAGCCTTCCCCAGTGATTTCCATTGATTACAAGGAAATTACTTGTAGATTTAGAAATGCTTCCTCACAACTGGATAACCTCGGTTTTCTCTTATTGTTAACTTTCCTCATTTATTATTGGAAACTTGGAAATTTCTGTCAAACCAATGATCTTTTTATCACAGTGGTCAGTACTGGTTTGAATTTACTTTATCCGGTCCTCTTGTTCAGCTGAAATAGCCAAATTAAATGTTATCATGCGTCAATTTAAAACTACTTCATGTCACACATGGCCTCATTTTCTATGCTATTCACTGGTCTCCCATGGAACAGCTTCATTCCCCCAGGAAAAGAAAAAGGAGACAGCTCAAGAAGCAGCTCTTCTGGCCCCTGAGACTTTCCATATATCCATCTCTCTGGATGGAGAGAAGAAGACACAATTAAAAGAGAGTAGTTATTTTTTTCAGAACTAGAAATTAAAGCTCAGACTCATTAATATCAGTGGAAGGCCCGATGTCAAAATAATTGAAATAAAACTGAAACGAATAGCTTTGTTTCCTTTCTCACTCTCTCCCTTTTTAACCTTTCCATGATCACTTTTAAAATTCTAAGACAAACTCATTTCCTTCGAAGATTGCTTAGATCATCAAGCTGATTAATAATTTTATTTCAAGGCAAGACTGATTAATGTGGATTAGTCAACTGATTAATACCGATACTATATGACACATCCAAGTGAGCTCTAAGTGTCTTGTTTTCAAAAAAATTTCTTTTCTTAATTATTGAAATAAGTTCTAATTAACATGAGTTGGCCTTAAGTATGAAGAACTTTCTCATAATAATATGAAATTGAAAACTTATTTATCCTTTTTTGGTTCTTACAATACCAAAGACTTAAGGGGAAAAAAAAAATGAAAACAGAGCATATTAACTTTGAGTTCATAGCATTTTACAACTCAGGTCTGTGATAAAGAAAACCTATTTTTCACATATAGAAATTCATTGGCTTCTAAATGCTGTGGATGAATGAACTCCCAGCACCATCACCACGCTCTGCCCCAGGTGTGAGTCCAGACAACGGTCCATTGAGAAGCTGCAAGTCTCCTTCCTCCTAGAGGTAAGTGAGGAAATCACATCCATCCTCCTACCCAGCTGCAGGCCCAGGGACCCTGCCAGTGCAAAAGTTCTGCTTTCAATTACTCAGAGAAGTTCTAACACACAAGCATGTGCTTACATGTACACACACACACATATCCTTTAGGAGCTGTTGCACTTATAACTACTTCCCCAATACCAACCCTTCCCAGAAGCCTAAGCCTTCATGGAGACCCCAACATACCTACTGTTCCAGCCTGATACATTACCTTCTGCTCTTAAGGAGCCAGGGAAGGCTCTATTTCAAGTCAAGAACCCATAGGGAAAGGACCCAGGAGTCCCTGCTCTTGTAGGAGATTTTGGAGAATATAATCTGGCTCCCTTAATGAAAACTCAGAACTCAAATTCCCACCTACACAAAGCTTACAACTTGTTGTATGAGCAGCCTCTAACACAAACCAGAGTTCACTCTAAAGATAAATTCTAAAAGGTCCTCTCCTTATAGACAGTTTTTCTTCTCTTTTTAAAATAAAAGGGTCCCCTCTGCAGGTCAACCACAAGCTCTGCTGGGTTTCTGCCTCCTCACCCCCTTGCTGGGGACAATTGTGCAGTTCAAACTGCAAAGCTGTGCCCTGCGGCTCTTTTTTTCTTCAAGCTTTATGTATATATATATATATATATATTTTTTTTTTTTTCCAGTGTAACAAAGAGAAATTTTAAGAACAAAGAGAAAGTTTAGAGCACTTCCTAAGAGAGTTGGAACTGGGTCCCTCTCATGAATGAGAAGAGGTGAGAGAGAGCAAGCCTTGTATGTTTTAAAGAAGGAAAAGTATGGGCTATCCCATGAACCTAATTCCTACCAACCTCATGTTCCATTGAAAAAAACAGATAGTGAATTCCAAGTAACCAACTTACTAAATAAACTTTTGGAAGATATTTATAAGCTGGGGATCAACCACTTGTATTTGAACCAGTACTTTTTGAAAACTGAAGAAAACAAATGAATCAATTTTGTTTTGGCAAATTTTCATTGGCCTCACTTACAGAACATTGTTTAGTCTTAGTATGTCTGTTCAGAAAAGAGAATTTTCAAAATTCCATTAAGTTTATTGTGACTCATCAAGGAATACTTTTTAGAAAGCATAATTCCTTGACTATGCATCTGTCAACACATGTGCTTTTTTTAAAAAAAAAAGAATATTTTTTAGAATAGTTGTAGGTTCACAACAAAATGTGCAGAAAGCACAGAGATTTCCTGCACAGCCCCTGTCCCCCAATACACCCGTAGCCTCCCATCAACACTGCCCACTTGATGGTAACTCTGTTACAAATGACGACCTCCGCTGACACATTATCATCCACTCAACAAGTGTGCCTTTTGGTCTAAGCTTCACACATTCGTTTTGCAGCTGGGTAGAAGACAGGGAAGAAGGTGGCATATTTGAGGCGTGACAGTCCCAACTTCTTTGATAACCCTTATTCAAGTTTACCGACTCCTTTTTTCATCCATTCTTTCATCAGACAAGCATTTTTCTAGGCAATGGGGATACAAGGGTATACAAAATGGGATCTTCATCCACTCTTCATTCGATTACAGCATTTACAGATTTATTTAAAATGTATATTATATATTCTCCTATTACATTTTTTAAAGATTTGTGTTTTTATGATAAAGACTTTAAAACAACTATTAAATGAGTTTCTCTTTAAAAAGCTATTTCATTTCATTCAGATTCTATGAATAGTCATAACATAAGTTCCCTTTGTTTGTGAGTGTGCAGACTATAACACCACAACCATGGAGATAGATGAATTTTCTCAAATAGGCAAGACTCATTCTCTCGTATAGATTTCTTTTTTGTTTTACCTGGTTTTCCTTTTTTCCCTCCAACCAATCTGTTGGCTATATTTTATATTGTTGTTATAGGCAAAGATTTATCTGAACCCCCAAACGTAGCTATTACCCTATTGTTGAGAGTTACTTAGTCCCATCTTCTTTTGAAGCTTCAAGTTACTGCTTTGGGCTAATGTCATTTGCATTCATTGCCTTTCCACCACCCTCTATTACCCTCTGTTAAAGGAACATTTTGGTTTCTGGGGAATTTTCCAATCTCATTTCTTGACTTCATTACTAGTTTGTCACCTTAAGTTCCACATGAGCATTGATTTCCTTTTCCCACCTAACAGAGGATTCAGCTCAATTAATCATTGATGTTTTCTCTCTCTCCTTCATCGCCCCTCTTTCCCAAAGTCTTGACCATGTCTTTACTTTGGCTGTAGTCTCATGACCTTGGGCTGTGTGCCACCCCATAGAAGGACTTCAACAGAGCTGCTCATTTTATGGACTCTCCTGCTTGACAATGCTAACTCCCAGACTAGTTGTTTTTTTCATCTAATGTTCCACTGGAACAAAGATACTTTTGAGGCTCATCAAATGAACTAGTGAATAAGTTTTCAGGTGTGCTCTAGCCACAACTCTTGTGATCCATTCATGAAGTCCATAACGATATTTTGATTTCCTATTTATGGGCAATAACAGACTCAATATGAGGCACAGCAGATACAAAGGTGATCAAGACACAGCACCCACAGTTACAGCTCACTGACTAATAGATGGGGGAGATAGAGGTGTAAACATCTGATTACAGCACAATAAAGATGAAAATGTAACAGAAGCCACCACAGATGTGCTGTGGGAAGTCCATATAAGCAGCACCGACCAACGGTGTCTTGGAGGACCCAGAATGACCACACGGGGATGTGCTCCGTGAGTCAAATCTTAAAGAATAAGTACGAGTTTTCCTGGTAGAGAAAAGGCATCTGGTCGTTCCAGGCAAAAAGAATAATATGTACAAATGCAAACAAGTGTGATCAGGGGATCAATACTGGCATAAAATGACTACATACATGAGCATTAAAATCGCCTGGAGATTTTTAAAAATATTGATGCTTCTACCCTATTCCTAGAAATTCTTATTACATTGGTCTGAAGGGAGGTTTATATGAGTATCTTCCTTTAAGTTTCCCAGGCAATGCCAGTAGGCAGCCGCGATCAAGCGCCATTGGACTAGATCATAGAGTTTGTGGAGGAAGTGGGGACAGCTCATGGTGGACTTGCCTCCCCAGCTAAGGGCTCTGAGCTTATGCGCAGACAGCAGAGAGCTGCTGAAGGATTTTGATCAACAGAGACAGGTTTCTGTCAGAGCTCCCTGGTCGGGGAGGGACCGGATGACAGCCAGAGGTAGGGAGTCCACTTATGAGGCTCTGGCACTAATTCAACTCAGAGATGAAAACTTGAAGCAGTGGGAGAGCAAGGGAAGGCAGTCGCCTGTTTAGAAAAACAGTTCCAAAAGACTCAGCGCCTAAATGCACAGGTAAGGAGGGGAGGAGAAATCCCTATGATGTCTATTCTCCCAAATTCACTGCCATTTATCCTACTGTCAACCGTAAGACTGGGTTAGTACGAGTGTTTACAACAAGATTAGTTGGACAAAAATCATGGCTTTGAACTCAAAGGTAAGAAATAACTAGACTCAATTCTGATGTCATAAGCTTTCTCCTAAAAGCCAGCTATGATGGCCCTGTATATATACACGCATGCATGCACACACACATATACACCCCCCACGTACATCTGAAAGGAAGGTCAAAAGAAGACTAATTTGACTAGATTAGAACAAGGTAGGCATTCTTATTAAAAAAAAGAAGCTTTGCATGTATATTGCTGATGATGCTGGGTCATCAGCAACAACAACTTTGAAACTAAAGGTTGATTATAAGCCAACGGAACTCTATCTAGGAAGGAATATAGGCAAAGATGCAAGGACAGAGTATTGAAGCAAGAAGGATCCTATGTGGCTTCTGTGCTGCCTCTGCTGGAAAAGTCTTTGCATCACTGGGCACTGTGTGGATTTTATGATACTATCAATTATGTAGTGGCAGTTTTAAAATGTCAACTTCTTTATCATGACTTTTAGACAAAGATAATCTTTCTGGTTTTTGTTTCTTTGTTTGTTTTGTTTTTTTGAGACAGTTTCACTTTGTTGCCCTTAGCAGGGTACCCTGGTGTCATAGCTCACCTCCAAATCTTGGGCACAAATGATCCTCTTGCCTCAGTCTCCCAAGTAGCTGGGACTACAGGCGTCTACCACAACAGTTTTAGAGATGAGGTCTTACTCTTGCTCAGGCTGGTCTCCAACTTGTGAGTTCAAGTGATGCACCTGCCTTAGCCTCCCAGAGTGCTAGGATTATAGGTGTGAGCCACAACACCCGGCCTACCCTTATGGTTTTTTGAACAATTTGATTTGACATAATTACTTGGAAAGCTATATTTATGTCACAATAATTTTATTATGCTGTGCCCTCTTCTAGCTTTATCTAGATAAAGAACATTTACATAATACACTTTACACACCTCTCCCTCTTATTTCAATAATTAGTCATTAATAACAAAGTATAAGTATGTTACACCCTGCAGGCATTGCATAGGGACGCAAATTTCTTTCTGTAGTATATGTATAAAAATTCTAAGTGTGCACTTCTTTAAAATTCAAGTACTGAACATTATTATAATCATCAAACACTGAGAATCTACTAAATGCTTAATCAATATATTATAAGAGGTGTTGGCAAACGATGGCTTATAGGCCAAATGCTCTTGCTTTTATAAATAAAGTTTTAATGGAACACTGCCATGCTCATTCATTTACATTTAGAGTATGAATTGTTTGATACAGCAGAGTTGACTGGTTGTGACAGAAGCCATATGGCCCAGAGCATCTAAAATATTTACTATGTTGACTTCCATAATAAAAGTTTGCCAACCCTTGTATTATAGCATTGTCTTATCATGTGTAAATAACCTTCACTCATATACCAACAATAAACGACACCATATTTCTTTGCTTTCTACTTTTGCTGTCTTTGCTAAAATAAAAAAATATATCCTCTGCCAAAAAAAAAAAAATGCTGAAATATCACACTTAGGGGACAGAGGTTGAAAGCTGGTAATTATATTCTGAAATAAAGTATATTTTAAGATTACCTAAATTTATTTCTGCTAATGACTGTGAAAGAATTTCATCCTTCAATCATTTTTCATTTGTCCACTGCTCTTTTAGTTATGTGTATGTAATCTCACACATTTTCCTACTAAGTGAGTCTGCTTTTAGGATTATTGCATATTGTTTAGCTGTCTGTGACTGGGTAGCTGAAAATAACCTCCCTCAGCTTTCAGTAAGTATCCAATATCATATATATATAAATTATCACCAGTTATTTGTTTGCCATATTTTACTGCAAAATAGATCTGCAGTGAGTGTTTTTTTCCTTGTTGGTCCACCTTCTTTAAAACTGTCATATTTTAAATTGGTCAGAATTTGTTCCTTTCATTCCCATAAGGATGATTGTTATATGCATGAATTTCTGCCTTCAGCAGAGACTGTAACAATCTTTCACCTATTGGCCTTAAGATTAATGTCTGTATGGGTGCCAGATTCTTCAGAAACCAGCTGCCAAACGTGTTATCTTCCAAACAGTGAACTCTGATCTTATCATTCTCTTTTGAAAAAAGGCCCCAGCATTTAGAAACCCATCCCATTGGTATGTGAATTATACAAACTTTACAGGTTTTGGTTTTGATTTCCCTCAAATACAACTTCCATGATCTTTTACAATAGAAATTGTTTAGCCATCTTGAAATTTAAAGTGTGTTTTCAGGAATCGTGTATCTTCATTTGTTTAAAAAATAGTTATCAGAATAAGTGATCCGTAAATGAAAAGTTAAGAGAAACATATTAAATGTGAAAATATGTCCCATGGACTGTTAAATTTTAGATTTGCAAGCATCCATGTAAATACGTTTGGTATTATGTAAACCAATCAAAGGGATATTTTCTTTCTTCCACATGGGTCTTATAATGGAGGATAATAAATATAAAATTATTACCCAAGTTAGTCTTCAAAAGGACCTGTCTGTTCTCAAAGCTACAAGTTTTAATTCTATTTTGCAGTTTTATGGGGAGGGGGCATGTCAGTTCACTATATAAGATGAGAAACAACAATGCTTAGTCAAAAAGAAGCAACAGCATTCGATGGAACTGGCTTTTCTTTCTCCTTTTCCATTTCTATTTGCCAAACTGCCTGCTCTGCTTTTTACGTAAAACTGCAGAGTTCTTATTAATCAAGATTTTAATACATTCCAGATGAATAAACAATGTCAGGACTGCAGCATGTACTGTTCTCCTTAAACCCAGGATTTATTGGAGTTGCCCATTCCAAGATCTCTTAATTTTAAAAAGATGGTTTATTATTCTTATTTCTACAGCAGGGGCCTAATAAATGCACTGAAACAATGGCTTTGTCCCGCTGCAATACAATATTCAAAGAGATTTCCAACCCTACCGTGTAACATTACCCAAATCCTTTGAAATCCTAAGTAGTTTGCTCAAACTCAATCACTCATACAAAAATCACAGACAATCAATACAAATGCAATATGCGAGTGATGACATTAGACAAACAATGTCCCAGAACCCTCTGCAGCAGGCCTGGGTGCATTCAGCATCCACCATACATTCCAAAAGCGGCAGCCCAAACAGAAAGCTCTAATTAAAAAGCATTCTTTGGTAAACAGTGAAATATTTGGCTTCTTAACCTTTCTTTATACAAGGAATAATTTGGGGTAAATTATCTACTACACATGGTATTGATTAACTCGGGGCTGTGATTTCTCTGATTTCATACTGCTGATATTTCAGTGGGCGTTTACCATGTAATTTAACCAATCAAAATATGTTCAAGTACTGATATTTAAAAATTAAATTCCGCTCAATGATCATTATTTTATGTATTTTTACTCATACCATTTTTAAGCTCGAGGAAAATAAGTCTTTCCTCATATAATCAAAAGGAAACAAGACAGGGAAGTAATAATAAGGTGGAAAGCACGCATTATACCAATGTATACGGCTAATAGCTTTTGTATAGCATTAGCACCCCTCTTACGGTTCCTAGTTTACTAATGTTCTTACTAATACTGGACTCCTAGGGGGGGCTCTATAAATAAGACATTTATATAGAAAACCAGGAAAGGAAACCAGGAAAGGTTATAATATTAACATACCAAACTCATTTTTAATTAAAGAAATAAAAAAGCCCAGTCTTTAGGGGGTTTGGGAAAATAAGGTAGTCAAATGAGACCAATTAACTTCATTAGCTTCTGCAAATACCTAGTTTTCTAACACATTCCTATTTTTCCATCTGCTCCACAGTTAAATGTGTCTACAAATTAACATTTTATTTATGATTCAGGTTCTGATTCATAAAAATTATGCACATATTATACAAAAACTTAATACTTCATGGAAAAATACTATATTGCAACTTATTTATCAGTGTTTTTCTTTCTTGAACAAAGCAATCTGTATTATAAAATACTATAAACTAGAAAATCAGTTACACACATTCCAGTTATTTCTGTCTTTCAGACAAGGTATTTTCCCCTAGATATGTCTGAAGAAGGCAAAATTGTGCTTTTTCTGTGTCTCCCTTTCTTCATTCTGATCTCATAGTAAATGGCAAAGGAGTTTCTTATTCAGTATCTTGTGAAGTTCTCCCCACTCTGGCCTGACATTCACATTAACTTCAAACCCCAGAGTGTATCAAAAAATGTGCGGGAAATGCCTTATGTCTGAGTTTCCAATGCTGGGTAAGGGCCTATGCTTTCTCCTGGCTTACAGAAGAGCAGATCTTTCAAAATATGTTGCAAGGATAAACAAAAATCAGAGTGGTTAAATAGCATATGCTAATTCCATTCTAAGTACTTCTAAAAACCTTATCCATAAGACAAACCAACTTACTTCACACAGTATTTACTACCATTCAACTGTTCTTCAACTGAGAACACAGGCACTTTTATAAGTGGACTCAAGAGTTATTTAATTTCACTTTAACTTCTGTAAGTAACTCTTTATCCCTTGCTGACATGCCATTTTATTATTTTATTATTTACGGCTGCACTTTTCATAAATCAAATCCATACACCTCTTATGATAACAGAAAAAACACAAAAAAGCAGAAAGAATTTTCCTTCTGAACCCAATAATTCCAAGAATATATGTTTCTACAAATTACTATGTTGGTCCCTGGCATAGGCCTTTTCTGACGGGGCACTAGGGCCTCTGACACTGAAGTATAAATTACTGCTGTATTTTCATTTCTTAGCACTGCCACATTCTTGGAACACTGCTGATCTTGAAGAGAAGCCTGCCACATTCAGGAGAAATTAGGGGAAACAACTTGAGTTTAAAAGCATTAGATTCATCATTTTTGTGACTTATACTAATTTTACCGTCTATGCAGCAAAATTGAATATCAATTTATTCTATCTGTTCTACTTCAAAAAAGTTAGGATGCCTAAAGAGGTGTTTATATTTGGGGTTTTAAATTTTTTGAATGAAAAGACTCCATAGTTGATGGAGAAAAGGAAAAGGCATGTTTCTACTTAGAATTTATGCTTCAAGGCAGGATTACTTGAGTCAGGAGTTCGAGAACAAGCCTGAGCAAGAAAGAGACCAGCCTTTAAAAACAGCAGACCGTTGTGGCAGGTGCCAGTAGCTCCAGCTACATGGGAGGCTGAAGCAAGATCTCCTGAGAAGATCTCCTGAGCCTAAGAGTTTGAGGTTGCTGTGAGCGATGACGCCACAACACTCTACCAGGGGTGACAAAAGTGAGACTCTATTTAAAAAAAAAAAAAAAAAGTTGGTGCTTCAAAAGCATATATTTGATAATATACAATGGGGCTGTCCTAGCTCAACATTACTGAGATCCAGCATTGGGATAATAAAAAAATGTGGTTAATAAGGAATGATCAGCATATATAATTTGCTCAGATCCTCTGGAGAAGTACAGATATAAATTGGAAATCAGTATTCAGGACACCGTACAACACAGTACTGGTTTGAAGTATACTTCCAAAGGGTTCAAGAGCAGATGTGTAGGGGAACTTTTTACAAGCACCTTACAATTATTGTCCTTGGATAATTTTTACACATAACATAAACTCAGGCTCTTGTTATGACTCTTTAGTCACCCTGACCTTATGGTAGTCTTACCTGCCATTGACATGGTGTGAAACCCTCACACAAAAAAGTCAATGTTAAAGCTGGAAACAGCAGCAGAAACCATCTTGCCCAACACACCATTATTTGGCACAGAGAAGTCAAGTTCTCTGCCATAAGTCCCATAATAGTAATTATGGCTTTTCATTTTGGGTTCTATGGACTTTGTGGATGTCATCAGCAGATATGGATACTGGTGAATAACAGTGGAACCGTAAGGGCTGCTGCACCACACAGCAAAATCAATGGAGCAAGGCAAAGGCATTGAAAGTCCTGTAATTACTGGTACATACTTACTTTGTCTTAAAGATAAAAAAACACATACATGATCTAAATGAACATATCTTAATCCCATTTTGATAGGACCAAACTAAAATCCATCGAGTGGAAAAAACAATATTCCCAGGTAATAAAATAACAACCTATCCATCAGCTATCACTCAGGATAACTGTCCATGAGTTTGATTTCCAATCAAATTCGCCCTTACCTACAGCCTAATGTCTCTTTAAACCAACTGAGTTTCTTCTTGGCAGATGTTCGTTGGTTTATGGCTGTGGTTGATTTACAAGGACCTTCTCCCTGATAATTTACATTCATATATCAAGACACCTTCTAGAAACCCAACCTGAATGATTATCAGGTAACAAAGGATGTGGGTTCCTGTCTCCTGCCTTCCCCTATACCTGAGCTTGGAGTATTCATAGACACAAAACAAACAAGGGAAATAAGAAAAGGGAACAGGCCTGTTATACACAGGAGTAGCCCAATGTAAAAATGGACTTGTCTTCTCTAAAACTTAATTGACACCCATTGTTTTCTGCTGGGGATTTTGTGGTTTGTTTGATTACAGATCTTTGTTCTTTGATTTCCCCACCCACCCCACCTTTTCTTCATATGTAGAGCCCTAGACGTCTGTTATGGACTGGTGCCACCCCTGAGGAGGAGTTTGAAAGGAATAAACTAGCACCCTGAAAACTCCCAAGAAATGTTATGCAAATGTATTATGAACGAAACCAGAGTACGAATTTACCGCATTGTGGAAAGGCTATAAAATGGCAATTTGTCCTACTGTGTGTGCA
This sequence comes from Arctocebus calabarensis, assembly GCA_963573935.1. Classification (NCBI taxonomy): domain Eukaryota; kingdom Metazoa; phylum Chordata; class Mammalia; order Primates; family Lorisidae; genus Arctocebus; species Arctocebus calabarensis. Next base: position 63,090 of record CAUYON010039801.1, on the reverse strand, counting down.
ATTTTACTGTATTCTAAAGCATAGGTATTATCTGTTTCTGTTAGCCAGATGATTCAAACTTTTAAGTGCAAAGTAAATACAAGGCATTGCCTTTTTAATAATATGTAGTCATGGCATAGCTTTTCTTGTTTCCCATCTCCAGTGTGGTCCAGAAACACATAATTGCTGCTTTTACTCATGTTATCTGATCATTACAGAACGAATGAACCTGTTTGTGATTACTTTACATTTTTACAATTATTATTGTTAACAGCTGTCACTATTCTGGAAACAATTGTGCATTTTAGTACTTAAGGGGTTATAGCACTTCATATACAGGGTAAAAAAGGAAGGTGGAAAGTTTAACATTTTTTTATCAAATCTGTATAAAACTGTAACCACCTATCACCAATATAATCACTACATAAAAATGTATACAGTGCTCTTGGGTTCTCATTGTACAGATATTTTAGTAACTGAATGCATTTTTCTATATACCCTTTCCATGGATTTGATTTCTGATCTAAATGAAGCAAGTATTTTAATCTTCTCCATTAACATTCAATATTAGAAAACATTTGCTTCATTCATTCATTTTGTCACTCAACAAAAATTTGCTGAGTGCCTAATATGTACAAAGCACAGCAATAATGCTCAGAAGATACAGATATGAAAAAGACCCAGTCATGGATCTCAAAGCTCATAATATAGTATGAGCTCAAAATTTAGCAGTGAACCACATGATCCATTAAGGTCACTCCAGCTATATACCCAAAAGAAATGAAAAAAGAGTCTCCAGGAGATATTTGTGCATCCATATTAATTGCAAAATTATTCACAATAGCCAAGAAGTAGAGGCAACCTAAACGTCACTGATAGATGAATGGATAAATAAAATGTGGTGGATACATACAATGGAATATTACTCAGCCTCTAAAAAGAAGGAAATCTTGTCACATGATACAACAGAGATGAACTTTGAAGATATTATGCTAAGTGAATTAAGCCAGTACAAAAAGACAAACAAACACGTACTGTATGATTCCTCTTATACAAGGTATCTGGGAAGTCAAATTCACAGAGACAGAATGAAGAATGGCGATTGCCAGGGGTTGGAGAGGGAGGGTAATGGGGACTTGTTTGATGCATATGGAATTTCAGTTTACCCCTGGAAAACACTTTTCAACTTGCTGGAGATGCTTGTGTATTATCAAATAAGTATTTTAAATTTTTTTATATCTCTTCCAGTCAGAAAGGCTAGGCCCATGTTTATGAAGAGTTGTGAGCTTAGAGTCTTAGGAAGAATTCTATATCCCATGATGATGGGTAAAGTTCAATGACTTCCCCATATTTCTTTAGTTTTGTCAGCTTTTTCTTCAATATTTTGTATAAACTCCACTTTATATAAACACGTAGGTACATACGCGCGCACACACACACACACATGCACATCCCTTCACATCTAAATAATGAAATCCCTTTAGGTTTCTCGCCCATTTCAAGCTGTCCCTATAATACTGTCCATACTACATATTCCCTTCAATATTTACAGATTAGAGATTAAATAAAGACAACTACACATTACATTATTTGTAACAAGAGGCGTTCTCATATTTGATAAGAATAATAATATTAAAAATTAAACAACATTTGCCTGTTCATTACCATCTTTGTTTTCAGAAAAAGTCACTCGCTTTGTTTCATGTTTTGTAGCTGTTATTGATGATAAGGTTTGGGTAATGCCACTGGAGGATTGCCTTTATTCCAGCAAGACAGCATTCTCAGACTATGCCCATAGACTATTACAAAATGTACAGCTTGCCCAACACGCATCACAGTGATAGGATTAGGCCCAAAGGGAGTTATGACAACTCTCTACAAGTAACTGAAAGGTGCAAATGGCAGGGAGGGAAAAGAATTATTTAAAGAGGTCCGAGGTGTATGTGAAGAGGGATTAAATTAAGCAAAGGAAAATTCAGGTTTTATATCAAGAAAAAATTCCTAATGGCAATATGTTAAAAGAATAGCTTCCCAAGAAATGTGCCAGAAGCCTCGATGCTGAAGGGACTTTTTACGGTGACTAAAACAATACTGGAAACAGACCATAAGGAAAAACCCAATGACAGTGAGAGAAAACATGTTGACCCTCCAGCTTTCCTATCATTTTTCCTACAATCCTATAGGATTTTTCTGAACAGGAAACAAACAAACAAAGATTAAGGACCAAGAATTAAATTATCAGAAATGACACTGGAGATACATAGTCTCTCTACTTATAAAGGAAAACCATCTACGTGGACATCTCAAGGGGCTGCCTAGCCACCTACTGTAATGTCCTGTGAAAACGTTCTACAAACTCGAAGTACTATTTAGGTCTAAAATTTTATAAGAAAAACTAATAGCTATCATGTCCTGAGTAGTGACAATGTGCCAGGCACGCTGCTGCATGCTTTGATGTCATGTCATTTACACTCAACACACACCCAGGAGGTTTTACAGATGAGGAAACAGAGAAGGTGGAGCCTGAAGGAAGCGGATCTGAACCTGAGCAGTTAGAGTTCAGAGCCTGAGCTACTGTCAACTACACGGCAGCTAGGGACGTTTACCCCAGAGAGAGCCAGTCTTTCTTTTACTTGATTTTCCCCCCAGGCTCGGGGATAGATGCCAGTAAAGAGTAAGGCAGGTTGTTCCCCTCCCCCAGGGTGGGATCCAACCACGAGCTGATTTTAAAATGGTCCATTCTAGGTACAGGTCTCGGCCAAGTTTGGATTTGCAATTTAGCGGAAAAGAAAGTTCTGAAGCAGCCCTTTGATTCAATTCTTGTGACCCTTGTGAAATAAACCTTCTTAAGACTGAGTTATGGTATCAATTTACTTCAATCCAACAAATAGGTACACTGTTATATCCTCGGGGGGCTAATATCTAGCTGGGATCAGATTAGTTCATCTCTGAAGTAGTTGGAGAGGGCGCTACAGGAGCAGCGGGAAGGGAGCAGAAGGGAGTGGAGAGAAAAACAGAGGAGGGAACAGGAGGGGTTAGCTGGGGTCCAGGCAAACTAGAATCTCAAGACTATTCATTACTTCCACAGGTTGTGCAACTGAAAACTTGGTGAGTGCCTACTGTGTGCCATGCACTGGGAACACAGCAGCCAGTGGTATTTCAGACGTCATCAGAAGACAGATACTACCCAACAGGTGTTCAGACAGGATAGCACAGTGGACATCCCTAGGTTGGGACCCAGGGCAGGAGGAGGAGGCTTTCGGAGGGAACAATCTTAAACTAAGGGAAGAAGAGGCAAGGAGGAGATAGACACCAGACCAAAAGTTAGGTCATGGAAGAAGTGGTTGGTCAATTAAGGAGGGGCTGGCAAAGTGAATAGGGTGGGGCCGGGGCAGTGAAGGCTGCCAAGTTCTACACAGTCCAATTATATAGGGGGGTGCAGGGGCATAAATAGCCCTGCAGTTCATTCTTAGAGCCTTGGAAAGGTACAGAAAATTTCGAGCATGAATGTATTTGCTGGAGAGATAATATAACCCAATGGTAAATGACAGAGTCTCCTGTGTCAGGCACATCCTGGTTTCCAACCCCACCTCTGCAACTTATTTACAATGTGCCCTACCTATGCCTCACATTAAAAGATAAAACAAAACAAAGCAAGCAAAAAACCAGTATGAATATCTACCTCTCGTGAGTTCGGTTGGAAGGACGAAGTAAGCTAAGGTTGGTAAGATGTTTGGTGTATTCAGCTTTAAAAAGGACAAAGAGCATCACACAGGGGACAGCATGGGGCTGGGGGGAAGAGCAAGGGATTTGAGAGGAGAAAATATCAAGCAACTTATGAACCTCTCCTTCAGAACCTCAGCATTTGTGACTGAAATACGTGCTTCAACCTCGGATTTCTTTAAAAATTTCTATGGGACAATATACACATTGTGTCTAACACATAGTACATACTCAATAAATTATAATTACTACTTTTATTGCTGAGAACTTATCAAAAACTTTACACCTTTGAGCATGTTTCTCTGAGAAAGAAGTGGATTTCCTACTGTTATTATTACTCATGTGTTATACTTCTTGTACCTCTTTGGAACTCAGAATACTTTCTCAAAATTACGTTATCTCTTCAATCTTCAACATGCCCCTGAGACCCACAGGGACAAATGACAATACTGAGGGATGTGGAGGGTAAGACTGCGTAAGGAATATGAGAGGGAAGATACAGGTCACCAGAGTTCAACTAAAACGTAACTGTTACTCTAGAAATAATATCTCCTTTAAAAAAATTAAGGTACAATTTCAATAGAGTAAAAATACTACTGACACCTGGAAACCCACTATTAGAATATGTAATAAGATAAACTTATCCTCCTGCTTTTCCCTCCAAGCTTGTGGGTTTTTTAGTCCTTACTGCAGCACCACAGTGTGGCTGTTCAAGTGTGAATGGCAGGGTCTGAGAGGAAAGGCAGATTCCTGGGAATTTATGTCCAAGGTCATCATCACTTTGGCCCAACATGAGTTGCATCAGAGCACCTCCAGCTTCCAGCAAAACCAAGACTTTGGGGGTAAGTTAGGATCTTCCTGGAGAGTCCAACTTTTGTTTTTTTCTGCATATATTGGAAGAAGAAGAGTTGTCTTAGGCCACGTGTTAAATACACAGACACTAAAGAAAGCTGATGAGCTAAAAAAAAAACCCGAAGGTTTGTGCATTATTTTCATGATAGCTGACACCACAGATAAGCAAAACTGTCCTCAAATAACCAGCATGTGGCCGGTGGGTGGCAGGTTGAACACCCATGTACCTAACTAAATCCCTCACCTATTTGATTGGCAGTAGCCAGGGGATGCTGGTGTGGATGTGGAGAGAAGGGAACACTTTTACACTGCTGGTGGGATTGCAAACTAATACAGCCTCTATGCAAAGAAGTGTGAATCCTAGAAGAGATAAAAGAAGACCTTCCATCCGATCCTACAATCCTATTAGGCATCTACCCAGAAGAAAAAAAAATCATTTTATCATAAGAACATTTGCACTAGATTGTTTATCACAACTCATTTCTCAATCACCAAGACGTGGAAACAACCTAAGTGCCCATCAACCCATGAATGGATTAACAAACCGTGGTATAGGTACACTATGGAATGCTATTCTTCCATAAAAAAGATGGAGACTTTACATCTTTAGTATTTACCTGGATGGAGTTGAAGAACATTCTTCTTAGTAAAGCACCACAAAAAGCCAAAAACAGGTATCCAATGTATGCAATACTGATATAAGACCAACAGATAAACAACTATAGCCTCATATGAGAGAAACACACAATTAAATTCAAAGAAGAGAGGAGAGGAAGGAAAAGGGGAAATCCAGGAGGGAGTGGAGTGGGTAAGCTCTCACCTAACGGGCAATGGGAGGCTGTACAGCGCACACCCCTGCGTGAAAGGCTCAACTACCACTTGAAGTTATACCCAACAAACGCAGCAAACAATGTAACCTAATCTTTTGTACCTTCAGATAAATCTGAAAGTTTTTTTTTTTTTTAAAGCTTAGGGCTCAAACCCTACTCTGTATGCATCTTCCTTTTTGCTCCTAGAGTATCCTGGGTACCCTCTGCAGGTAATGAGACCTACTCCCTGCTCAAATTTATGATTTCGTGCTATTTGCCAACCTTGTCACATAGTATATCTGACACGTTGAGGAGGCCTAAGAAGGGTTTGTCAACTCAGTGAATGAATCCGTCACTCCACTTTCTCTAGCTACAACATACAACATATGTTTCACTTTACTATATTTTCGAATGGTTAGGAAGAAAAACAAAAAGCTCAAAGAATGTGTTTGCTTTCCTTCCACTCTTCTGTCTGTTTCTTTCTATCTGTCCCCTCTTCCTTCTCCTCCCTTTCCTCTTTTCTCTGCGTGTTTAATTTTTAAAAGCCACTCAAAGAAGAGATAGAGCTGAGACTCTCCAGACACGGTGGCCTCCCCTGACCAGATGGAACTTGATTAAGCTTGTCTCCACAGAATGTCCTTAAAGGTAACTGGCTCTGTGGAAAGTCCTATAAAGGTAAGCAGTGCCCGGAGATGCTGACTCTCCCTAACTTACTACCCACCCCCTGCTACGCTCCACGTTACAGGAGCCAGGCTTTTAAAAACAAAGCAACAGACCAAACATCCTAAAACTCTTAAGTTTTTACTAGGGTTATAAAACCTTTAGTTAAGTAAACCAACAATTAAGAGACAGCAGTACAATGGACAATAGCCTTTGCCTTATAAAGAACAGACAGTACAAGAAGTCCCTGAATCCTTCATGTAAACAACCTGTTCTGTGCAACCTGTGTTTCTGCTCCTCCCCCAGGCCGTGGGGGTCTTCCACAACCCTTCCAAAAGACCTGAACAAGATGTGAAGGAAATACAGAAAACCTGTGAGATAGAACAATTTCTTTTCTTTTAGAAACCATTTAAGGCAGATATCTTTCTTTAGTAACTGTTTAAGGCAGATATCTTTCCCTAGGGTTATACATGCATAGAGTATAGTACCCTTTATAGAAACTCCTGTCCCCCTACACATCTTTCCTCACAATACTTGAATGATCTTTTCCCATTTTCTTATACTACTTGAAGCCCACTGATTTGCTTATTGAAATAATATTTTTCTTTAGAAAATACAAAAACGTCTAGCAAAGTTAAGACCATCTTGACTACTCACATTTTATTTTTATTTTATTTTACTTTATGAGGTAGAGTCTTACTCTGCTGACTCAAGCTAGAGGAACATGGCATTATAGCTCTCAGTAACCTCAAACTCCCAGGCTCAAGTGATCTTCTTACTGCAGCCTCCCCAGTAGCTGGAACTATAGGTGCTTGCCACAATGTCCAGCTATTTTTTCTTTCTTTCTTTTTTTTATTAAATCATAGCTGTGTACATTAATGCAATCATGGGGTACAATGTGCTGGTTTCACATGCAATCTGAAATAGTTTCATCAAACTGGTTAACATAGCTTTCATGGCACTTTCTTGATTATTGTGTTCAGACATTTATATTCTACATTTAGTAAGTTTCACTTGTATCCTTCTAAGATGCACTGTGGGTGTGATACCACCTATTACCCTCCCTCCACCCATCCTCACCCCTCCCCTCCCCTCTCTACTCACATTTTAATCTGAATTTACTCTAAGTAGCAATTCATTTTGTCCTTCTATAAATATTTACTGCACATCTACTATTGATCTACTATTGAATCTACTATTGAAGAAAAACAATTTCCTCCCTCACCAAGCTCATGGGTAAGAAAAGCAATATGCAAGTTATCAACATAATAAGTGGTAAGTTTTAGGACATGGTAAATAAATACAAAAAGAAATGGAACCAGAACGTTAATACTTGGCTAAAATAGATCACACTTAAGAGACAGCAGTTGTGCCTGGGGCAGTGGGTTAAGGGGCACTTAGTCCTGTTACCTAGGGAATGACTTAAAGAATGCCCCAGGGTGGGCCCAGGAGGGCTTGAGCATTGGATGAGATTAGAGACCTTCAGAGAGAATAGGCGGGATTAAGGGACAAAGGAGGGCAGCAAAGAGACTTCCAAGAAGAAGCGTTGCCTATTTCAAATTTTCTTTGAGTATCAAGTTAGATACCTTTGATGGGTAATTGTGAAGTAGGCGAGTAGGAGAGAGGGAAGGGCGGTGGAAGTGACCAGCGCAGTTCTGTTTTGTGTTGTTGGCTTGGACAGTTCTCAATAAACCACTAGTTTGGCACTGTTCTAGATTATAAGAATACCTTGACACAAATTCAAATCTCTTAATCAAAACCATAGTAAGAACGAGTCTCCTTTAGCCCCAGGATGCATCCAGAATTGGAATGTAACTTTGATATTTATTTATTATTAGTCTTATTACCGATTAGTATGAGGTTAACATTACCATTAGGTTACAGTGTTTACATTTGCTAGGTAAAGTCACTGCCTGCCACAGAGCCTCACATTGTGCCCATGTGCCCATCAGGTAGGAGCACACCAGCCCCTCCTCCCCCTCTCCCTTCCACCTACCTTTCCCCCAACTTGAATTGAACTGAATTTTTCTCTCGTGTGGGAGTATAGTAGTTTCTCTACTGGCTTCATATTAGTATTAAGTACACTGCATACTTGCTTTTCCTTTCTTGTGATACTTTACTAAGAAGAATGTGTTTCACCTCCACCCAGGTTAATACGAAAGATGTAAAGTCTCCATCTTTTGTAGGGCTAAATAGTATTTCATGGTGTCCATATACCATAGCTTATTAATCTATTCATGGGTTGATGGGCACTTAGGTTGATTCCACATCTCAGTGATTGTGAAATGAGCTGTGATAAACAATCTATTGCAAATGTCCTTATAATAAAATGGCTTTTTGCTTCCGGGTAGATGCCTAGTAAAGAGATTGTGGGATGAATAATTTTGATATTTAAACTTAATTCCTAGTTCATGCACATGGGAGACATTAATTCTATCCATCCTTCAAACCACCAATTCTGACCAAGATCAAGAAACATTATCATAATTGTTCTGACTAAGGAAAAAACATTTAGGTCAATAATTTTCTTAACCTACCTGTTAAAAAAGGATTAAATAGGTTATTAGAATTTTCATTATAATGTCCAACTTATGACTATGATGCTATAACTATTTAAAATTTAACAGTGCTCATTTTTTTATGTAATAAAATGTTTTTTACAGTCAAAATGCTTTATTCTTTCCAGACAGATAACATGTAAAAAAGTTGGTATCCCTGTCATTATGATGAATGGAAATCAGATACCTGGTTCAAGCAGTTTCCAACTTTCTGAAGTCTTTGGGTCTCAACTACATCCATATAATATGATGCTATTACCACCTAATCTGTAGAGCTATAAGGATTAAACAAGAGGATTAAGACATTTATTCCTGCTATTTTTACTCTGCCATTTCATTCCAACATTTTGAATCTTAGAATGTTGAATACAAGAACTTAAAACAGAATTCTGTAAATACTGATGAATTTTTATCATTAAAGAATTTCTGGAATGTACCCAACTGAGTTGATTAAATTCCTTCATCAATTTCTTCCACCACACAGTTAACTAACTACTCTATTTTTTCCCATTTTCATTCTTATTTCACTGAAATTATTTTCAGTGGGATCAACTCATTTTTATTAAAAATATAAAATGATAATTTGATTCATTTATCAGTTTTGCTCATGTTACATATAGTCTAAGTTTTCTTTTAGGATCAACATTTCTACCAAGTTCAATTTTTGTGATTCAAGTTTTGAGGAATTACAGTTTGTCAAGAAGATCTCCTTCTTCCGTCAATTTTATTCAAAATCAAATTTTAGAGGGTATAATTTACATCATCATGATTCAGTTATTTTCATTATTAATTAAGCAAAAGCCTGAAAGTTCTACTTATTTATTGGCTTAACTGGAAGACTATAGTTAGATATTTTGTAGAGTTAGAGAGGAGAAAGGGGAGAGGCTGGAGGAGGAAACAGAGAAGTAGCTGAGGGAAGGAAGGAAGAAAAATAAGGACACCATGAAAAGGAAGATAGGAGGCAGGAAGTCTGCAGGCAAAATCAAAGCATATTCCTCTGAGATAAAAATAATAGAAACCAACAGTCATCAGGGATCAAAATAAACACTTCATACATAATGAAGCATGACTGTCATCATTAGGTCTTAACATGTCATCTTTTGCAACTGTATTGGTCAGTTAATGTTATTCATGGCATAAATTGATTTTTTTTGCAGTTTTGGCCAGGGCCCGGTTTGAACCCACCACCTCTGGTACATGGGGCCAGCGCCCCACTCCTTTGAGCCATAGGCACCACCCATGGCATAAATTTTTGAAAACACTAAATACAAATCTAAGTTCCAGGTAACTTCATGGTACCATCCCCTTCTTCCACTTCACACACATACAAATAACTGCAATTGTAATTGCTTAACCCTGCTGTTCAAAATACTTGTTTTGGATTTTGATTCTCGGGAACAATAAATTTAAGAAGAAAAGGAGTGGCCAAAGAATAAGAAGAAGGAAAAGCATAATTAAAATTGCAACCCCTTTCCTGGACTCAGGGACTGGCTCTTGGTAGAATTTATAATCAATGAAGTTACCATAAACTTTCCTGGTTTCTTTCCTGAACTTAATTACTGTTACCTAATTCCCCTCTCCTCCTGTCATCAGAACCCTCACCACTACCCTAAGCCCACCCTCCCCCAGCCCAAACATTCCATCCAGGTCTCCAGATAAAGCCTGGAAGAGTTCTACATATCCATCCTCTAAAGCACAGCTCTCCCCATGCAAATTCTCAGTCCCCAACATACAACTGTTCTCTAGTATTGAAAGGAAAGCGATCTGATTGAATCAGTTTCCACCAACTTGTGAGTGACTAATCTGTGTAGCAATTTAGCCTTCTCAAAAGTATTTTTAAATACTATAAATCTTAATAAAGTAGAAATCTCTGTAATACTTTTAATAGAAGAAGGTGTCAGAAGGGAAATTTTGACAAGAAGCCACAATAAAAGCATGCTGTCTCTACTGGGTAGCTTCCCTCATTGTTTCCGAATATTCATATAGCTGAGATTAGACTTTTTTTCACAATAATGATTGTTAGTAGCAGAAACCAGAAGGCCTCTGTGATCTGCAAAAGACAAATATGACTGCTTGAAAAATATCCTGGTATTAGATAGAGTTAAGGGCATGGAATCTGAAGGCAGGATGCCTAGAGTCAAACCCTAACTTCATCATTCACTGTTTATGTGACTTGGGACAAGTTATTGGCTTCTTCTCTGTTCCATAGTTTCCCCATCTGTGAGTGGGAATTACAATAATAATTACACCTATATCAGATTGTCAAAAGAGTGTGTATAGTACTTAGAGCATTGAACACAGAGAGCACTATCTAAATATTTGTTACAAAAATCACTTAGTACATATGGATTGTTCATAAGTCATAAAATTTTTAAATTGTTTTACTTTGTAAAAGTTTCAATCATAATGATACATCTTATACAGAGGACTTATTATCAGAAATCTGCCAACTGTCCATAATGACTAGTTTGGGATTAGGTTAAGTATAGTTCCCTATTATTAATAATAAAGCCAATGAAAGAAATATTAGGGAGAACCATAGAGCTTCAGAGAAGAAACAGTCCTAATAGTTCAAGTGTCTACAGTTTAAAAAGTTGAGGGCCAGAAAAATTAAAGAACTCCTGCAAGGTCAGAGGTAGTTGTTGGACAATTTGAACATGGAATCTGTATCTCCTCATCCCTTGTCATTGTTCACTTCTAAAAAGAGAGGGAAGAACCTTCTTCTATGGTATAGGTAATGATCCTTTGGATTCCTGAGTTTCTACTATTAACAGCGATTGTCTTGAAGGGAGGAGATCCCCTTGCTGTTAAGGAATTTCTTAATATGAGAAATACCAAGTAACCAGCCAATTTCCCAGAATTCTGTCAGCATGGTCAATAGTCACAATGATTATTTTCAGCCAGGTTTAGGAGAAAGGGGGGCGGCCTTTCTATGTAGACATTGGATGACCAGATGGCAGTCTCTTATAACTTCTTGGGTCTGGTACCCTCATCCTCCTGGAGTATGCAGATTCTTAGGAATTCTAAGAATTTCCAGGAAGACGCTACTACGCCATCATCTGACTATGTAAAATATAGACTATTGTACTGTTCAAAACAATCAAACACATGGTTTGATTTATTAAGTTTCACATGAATAAAATTTCATTGAGAAATATTTTTGAAAGATTATATATTATAGAAACATGGAGTCTCTACCAAATGTGGTTGGTGGCTCACACCTATAATCCCAGCACTTTAGGAGTTCAAGACCAGTCCAGGCAAGAAAGCAAGATCCCATCTCTGCAGAAAATGAGCAAATTAGCTGGGTACAGTGGCACGTGCCTATAGTCCTAATTGCTTGGGAGGTTGAGGCAGGAGATTCACTTGAGCCCAGGAGTTGAACGCTGCAGTGAGCTTTAACGGAGTTACTGCAGACCAGCCTGAGCAAAAGAGAGAGACCTTGTATCTAAAAAGATAAAATAAATAAATAAATAAAAAATAAAGAATCTACCAACACATCAAAATGGGAGAAGGGATAGTCTCATTGGAAAAAAAAAAATGTAACAAAGTTCAACACAGCTAAATCTCCTTAAATTTATGACACAGCAGTGGGCAGGTACTTTGGAATAATGAAGAAATACTTGCATTTTGCCAGACATTCTATGTAAAATTCTTGGGGCATTTTTCAGACTTGTTTCAAAATGAAATAAGATGTTGTGTCTAGTGGATGGGAGAGTTGTCATTTGAATATATTTACAGCATCTTAAAGTCTGTTGTGGGACTCATGGCTTGGCCCCTAGATCCCTTCCGCATTGTTGTATATTTAACTTTATGTCTGTCAGGAATGGCAAGTTCCTCAATACCCTACTGTTCCACCAAGCATCAGAGTATAGAGAAAAAATTGTTCCAACCCCAAAGGGAAAAAAAAATAAGAAATAAGAGAAAAACTTACAAACCTTATCTGGGCTTTCATTCAAAACAAATTTCTTATCCAACCTATAAAATATTGCCAAAAGAACTCGCTATAGTGCAAACACTCAATCATCAAGGAACTGAAAAATTTACGGTGGATTTCCTGCCGATTTGTGGGGCTACTGGATCCTGCTGTGATAAAACTGGAAAGAATATGACAGGCATTTGAATAAACCGTTCTATCATGTAACTCAGCTTTTGTAAAGGATGACTTTAAAATTTCTTCCAATACAGCTTATGGAGCAAAAATGCAAAAAATGGGAAGAGGAAGCCAAGGATATCACTTTTGAAAAGGGGGATAAATGAGCATTCTTTTTTACAGCAAAGTAGAGCTCTGTAGTTGGCTGGGTAGTTTAGACAGACTCAAACTTGTGATCAAATGAAAATAAATACACAGAATCTTTACACCTTGATTTATAGGCCATCCAGGCAGCCGTTCCTGCAGCAATGACATTATGTGTAACATGCCTTCCCATTCGTTCTTAAAACAACCAAGATTGTTAATTAGATAGCAAAAAACACATCTCATTTCAAAGCAGGCATTCTGATTATCACCACTATGCACATATAACATGTTACCCCATTCTCAGAACTTGTTCCCTCCCTCTCTCCTCTTCTCCCAGCCAAAGTTTAGCGTTCTGCACTGGGGCCAATGGGCTTTCCTGCCAAACAAATCTGAGGAAAGGAAGGGGAAACAGGTCACAGGCTAGACTGACCAGGATTGCCTACGCTACGGAGACAGGAAGCTTGGGCCTCCAGGGGTGACCCTTTTTGCAGCTGTGCCCTTCCCCTTGACACATGAGCACCAGCGTACGCAGTGATCCATGAAGGCAGTGTGGAGGGAGTGAGAGAAAGGTGATGAGTTGACAGCATCTGCTAAAAGACATCCAGGGAAGCAGCTATTGATGGCGGAGAAGCACAAAGTTTGGCAATCAGCCACCAGCACCACGTGCACAAAGAGCTTACCTTTAAGGGCTAAATTTTAAAGGCAAAATGTGAAACATGGGGGTAGTGAAAAAATACAGAGTTTTTCCTTTTAGTGTCACCATACAGGTAAACTTTGTCTACGAGGCTACTCAGGGCACCACAGAAAACATTCTGAATATCAGACCCTCACCCTGGCGACACGGCCACGGGCTTCCCCTCTCTGTCCTCACTTCCCTTTCCTCCCCCTGCACCCACCCCAGAAGTCTCGTGCTACCTTCACGTTCACCCTGCAGACAGAAAACTATTAATTTAAGGCATATCAAAACACATTTTATAATGTATAAATATAATGCCCAACAGACTCCTGAGAGATATGCAAAATTAATCCCACTTGTGAAGGCCTTAATATTAGCTCTTTCCTCTTGGGAAGAATTTTAAATCCCACAAAAGCCCTTGATTTATTTCCTTCCTACACAACAGCAACACGCACTCACATAATTTTTAAGCAATATAAAATAACACTTTAATGCTGAATACATGGAGACGGAGAGAGAAAGAGCTCTACTTAGAATGGATACTTGGAAAGACAGCGAGTACTTTGGGGTCCCATTTCCCTGAACATATGAGCATAATGCACTAATGCGCCTGCCTGGTTCAAGGGGGAGTAAGTTCCCTGATGCTGAGATGTGCTCAACACACACTCTACACTTCACTTACTCACTGCCCTTTCCAAAGCCTCATTAATATGGCTATATCACTCTGTTTAAAGGGAGTGAAGCCCTATTAGATCAAATAGATTTAGTTCACCTTAATTTTACATCCTGAAAATATAATCTGTGATGATTAATCCTGAGCTGAAAGTTAAATGAGTTTGGTTATTATCATTAATAAATGGATCTATTGCATCAGCATGTCTGGAAAAAATGATATAAACATTATCTATTTATTCAGAGCAAAGGCCCATCAAATATTGCAATCTTTCAGTCTTTCCTTATTAAGTCCTCCACTGGATAATCTGGCTTAAAAACAATGGTATTTTTCTTTCTTAACACCACCAATCCAGCTAGTTTTTCATCTGTAGGAAGAGAACAGTAGGCTTAGGACACAACAACAATGAAAAAAAGATAACTTCAGAAATCTACTGTGAGCTTTTTAACTAACCATTAGTAGTGAATCACATCAAAGTGGAACTCAGAGTGTCACAAGGACCTGAGTGTAGAGACTCAGTGGAAAAAACATGCATGTGTATTTAAAGCCTCTCACCTTATTGTTTCATGAGGAATGCAGGTAAGCTAGCATTTCACCTAGTTTAGGCTCAGGATCAGAACAGGCTAATATCTGCACTATATGTTCATGGTTGAAAAGCACCACACTAAATACAAATATTACTACAGTCACAATTATCTTGAATTAACAATTATCTCTCATGACACAGAAGAGTAAAGAGTCAGAGATGAGCAGGCCTTAAAAAGTAGGAGGAAAGCAATAAGGAAGAAAATTAACATGACGTAACTTTCAAAATATTTTTCAGGGATGCCACAATCTTCCATTAAAATTAATGTAATGGTAGATTTCCCTACACCCACAATCCAGTTAAAATACAAGATCCATCATATCCAAATTTTGTGACAATGGTAACTCTTCTTCAATCTGTGTGCAAATTACAAAATAGGGAAAATGTACTTCCTTACCTCCATCATTTGGAAAATGACACCTTTTAAGTCAATAATGCAATACTTAGAGAAAATGGTGCCACAGCAAAATATGACAGCACGGGCGATGCAAATTAGTGCTCAAATGGAGAGAATCGCTATTCATGTACCCAAAAATGTGGTAATTCCAATATTCCCTGCAACTTGTATTTTGAAGAGCACTTAAAATCTCAGTCCTCTACAGAGAATCGAAGTTCTTTCATTTGTGCTTTTTCCCTGTTACTTACTCATCAGTAAATGCCTTAAGTACATGACAAAGAAAAAAAGACAAGTATTTCTAACAAAGAAGAGATTCAAGTAAAGTGAAACCCCCCACTCCCTAACCACCTTTCCCCTCAGGGGTCTGTTCTCTTATTGATTTGAAGAGCTTTGTGCTACCAAGTCCCCTTCATGCTAATGTAGGTAGTTATGTCCCTAAACTATCACTGCCCAGGCTCAGGACAGCCCACTGCCTCCCAAACCAACCCCCAGAACCCAGTCTCAGTAGCCACAGACCTGAAGAATGTCTTGCAATTTCATCCCCTAATTGAGATCCTAGCATATGGCAAGAATCCAAGGTCCTTGTCCAGGTTGTTTATCTTTCAGTACTTTCAAGTCACTTACTGGCTAGAAAAGAAATTGCACTGTGATTTAAAGTGAAAGCAGTCAGCTTGCCGCTTCTAATTATTCCTCCTCCTTTTTTTTTTTTTTTTAAATCTCATTCTCTCTTCCTTCACTTTTAACCAATAATAAACGACTATAACCATGGATCCTCTACAGACTTGCTCACTACTGTGGATAGTTATTATAATGTGATGTCATAAAACAGGTCATTTTTTACAGTAGGTTGCCTAGAGTTACTTTATCGCTCAGTTATTTCATGAACTTCTGGTTATCTTTCTCTTTTTCTAAACTTTTAGGCTCTCAAGGAAAAACTACTTAAATTGTAGGGAAAGGGGTGGGAGGGAGGGAGGAGAAGCCTGATTTTTATTCTGAAATCAAATGAAATAGACCAGCTGCCACTGTTGTTGTAATCTGTCATACCACCCATAGCTTCTGTAATCAAAATGTTCCTGAAAAGGTAAAGTGAGGTAGTGAGGAAAGGGGTGAGGTAAGGAAGAGAGAGAGGCATTGTTTATAAAACAAAAGCCAACTTTATGCAAGAAGATTATATCAATCAAACTTATTATGTAATTAGTTTGGACACACAGACAACTTATATAAATATACTACAGCATTCTACAATAATGATCTAATGCATTTCAACATATGTTGGTATAACTACAGCCTTTGGACCATGACCAATACTACAGTGGTTTTTGTGTAATGCAAAAGAGACTTATAGAGTATTTATTTTTGACCCAGCTCTGTATGAATGATTTAGAATTCATTCAAAAACAAACGCACTTTGCTTCTCTTTCATAGGCGACAAAAACTTCACAATGGATGGGAAGCAGAATTTCCTTTTTGATAACCAGACAGGGGAAAAAACTTGTTATGCAGAGGGGGGACAGCACATCCTTATATAACAAACATATATTTTAAACAAAAACAAGATTACATATGGTTGTGATGTGGTTTTCAACCCAAGTGCTTCTGATTGACATGTGTATGAATACCGTGATGTGAAATGTAAATAGAAAATGTTTCAAGTCCAAGTGTTTTACCTTCACGTTACAGAAAATAATAAATACTGAATAATGTAATACAAAGGTATTTCTATCTTGGGGTTCTAATGACTAACCACTTGAGCTCTGCTTTTGTGGTTTATAATGTCACCAGAACCCTCCATGGAATTATATATAGAATAAATGATAGGCAATGTTGAATTACAAGGCTATCAGGCTATAATACATAAAGTAAGTACCTAATATAGCCTTATAAATTACAGGCTTTTATGGTCTAGCATTTTACAGCATAATGTCACAAACTGCAGTGATACAATATATTGATAAAGGATATGATATCATATTAGGTTTCAAATAAAGGTCTCTGACATAGCATTAGAGCCAAATTATTTCACAGAATACAGGCTCAGGACTGGAAAGATCCTGGGAGGACGTGACACTCTGTGCCTCTCCTGTCACCACCAAACACTGACTCCTCTTGGCCCTGCCCCTCATACCTGACAGATGGCCATCCTGCCTCAAACACTCCCAGCACTGACAATAATAGAGGAAAGTGCCTCAAATATACACACGTGATAAAGACAACCCTGCCATTAAGTAGCAAATGGGAAAGGTTACCTGCCCACAACATGCTGGACGTACTCTGTGATGCTCCACAGGTGCTCCACACTTTTACAAACCAATAGACCCTCTCCTTTCATTTTGTATAGAGAGTGATAAAGGGTATTTTAAAAGGAGCAAGTTTTCTTACTAATATCTCTTTGTGTCTCCTTTTGTCTGTTTCAGGTACAATAATCCTTGCCTGGCCAGACTCTCCACCTTGACTCAGTCCCAGAAGCACAGAAGTCAGAGGCAGCCCTACAGGAAGGACCATTCCTCTCTGAAGGACTACAGGCTTCTCTCCAAGTGAAAAACAGAGAAGGAAGAGCCAGTGAAGCCCACATCGAGTACTTGTGAGATTTTCTGCAAACTACAAGGTTAACACAGAAACACTGATACTACTAGCCTCATCTGTGTCTGACCAATCCTCTTCTCTGTATAACAGCAATTAAAATCAAAAGTAAATTGCATCGTCCCATTGAGAAGAATGAAGCTTTTCTAACATTCTAGGGAGATATTTGTTTCTAATTCTCTGGCTTCAAGGAGTGATTGAGGATAACATAGCTCTTACTATAAACCATATAGATCTAACTGTCTCACATACAAGAGCATCTAAATACTGTTTCCATCCACATTATCAAATCCTTGCCTATGGTTCATGCTAGGCAAACATGAACATAACTTTATAACTGTCTCACCCTTATTTTCTATTTCCTGGCCATAAAATTTCTTTTATATCCTATCACCAAAGAATAGAGTTAGGGGTAAAGAATCAAGAGGTATACAGGGTGGCCATAAAGTTCATGTGCAATTTAAAATTGGACACAAACTTTATGGCCATTCTGTATGTAAGTTAAGTGTTTCGTTTAATTTCTGATGCCCTCATAGCTTAATTTGCCTTGCATGGTAATTTAGCTGCATAAATTTTTTCACAGGAAACCAGGAATAGAAAATAATGAGAAAATCAAGAAGCCGTCTAAAGCACATGTGAAGCAATTCTTGTTTATGTAAACCTACTTTGATTTGTTAGTGTGATTCAACACACATACTAAACAGACTGTTGAGGGAGGGAATGTTCTCCCAGTTCTGCACACAGAAAGTAAGTATGAAAGTCTTTGTATCGTAGAGAGTGAAACTTTGGCCCAAATTAAATCTGCTGACCGCAATCACAAGGCACAAAGTTTTTTTCCTGGGATACATTTATTGCAGTGCAAGATGTGGAAAATAAGCAAAAGTTTCTTAATGACTGACTTACTCTACATAGTAATGATAAGGGCTGACTTTTTAATGACTGATTACTCTACATAGTGACAATAAAGGCCGACGTTTACCGAGCAGGCACTACCTTCTAACCTGCTAGCACCTGACATACCTACTCTCCTTTACTTCCTAAGGGGATCCTTCAGGAAGGGCACTATTATTAGCTCCATTTTACAGATACAGAAGCATGAGAGGTTAAGTAATTTCCCCAAATCACACAACTGTTAAAAGGTGAGGCTAGAAACTGTAACAAACTCAAGCAATAGGACTTTCCTTACATAAAGGCAGGGGGTGATACACAGTCTCACCAAACGGAATGAATTGTGACATACTTTAAGAAGTCTGGGACTGCCCAGAGCAGTCTGGAGTATCTTCTCAGGCAGGTGGCTGGAATAAAGCATGTGATCAAAAATAACAGAAGGACTCACAGGCGGTAACTTAATCAGCATTTACTAGAATCCTGCTGGCCTAAAACTAGCAGAAAAAAAATCCTTCCACATCCCAGGCAGAGGATTTTACCTTTTGTTCAAAATTGGATCCTGCTTTTAAGACTCTCCAAGACAGCCTTTGTACTCTTCCTGAGCAAATAAGTCACTTTTTTAGGCAGGTCCTCCCAGTTTAGAACTATAGGAAAATTCTGTTTAAGAATCCAAGTGTTTCTAAAGACTTCCCAGCTTTGTTTCCTACACTTCCTAGAGTTTGGAAAGTAAAATTTGGAACATGAAGCACCTATGAATATTGTCATTGGCCTTTCTGCCAGGTAAAATTTCCCACCCCTCCTTTTGGAGGTATCGACTGCCTTGGGAGGTAGATAAAGCCAGGTAAGAAGGCACATCCTGGGAAGGAGGTGGGTGCCCCGGAGGACGAGAGGCAGGGAAAAGTGCCAGCCTGGGAGGAGCAGGGTCAGAACACACACGTCGGGGAAGAACAGGCAGCCTGCACCCAGCACATCGGGTCCCTGGACCATGGTCTAAGTTCAGGCTGGTCCCTCACACCCAAGCCTTAGTTGGGGGAGGCAGGGCCTGCTGTCGGAATAATACAGTTCAGTGTTTGGAAAGAGGAAGTCAGCAGAGCTGCGCTCCGTCCGGCTGGCCGAGTACAGGGCTAATAAAGTGTGAGCTCGCACACGTGGGGATGTGTGGGGGGTGAGGATGAAGAAATGAAAGGTAATGTGGACGTGCCAAAAACAACATTCCATCACAAATGAGACAGGGTTCCAAAGGAATCTTTTTGAAAGGGCCAGGCAGAAGCCGAAATTAAATTATATACAAAATGCCGCACCTAAAACAGAAATATTGTTTCAATAGGAAATCCTACTGCCTTTTTTTTTTTTTTTAACTTTAGGGCTTTACCAGGGACACCTGCAAATAAGAAAAACAAACCCCCCCCAAATCCAGCAAGAATAAAGCACTTTCCACATGGACAAGGAGAGCAAAGAACACAGATCTCTAAGTGAACGGCACCACGTGGAGTACAGATAAAAGAGCTTTTAAAATTTTTAGGGCGCCAGATTCAAGTATTCCAGTGGATACTTAAAAGTGCTTAAGCACAAAACACTTTCCTCCAATGCATTAAACGCACAGAGAATGACTTTAACCATAGTGCGCCCACCGGCTTTGTGCAAAAGGCAGCTGGTACCTCTTTTCGTGTAATGAACAGGGCTCTCTATCCAATGAAAGCACGACCAAAATCTCACAGGAAGGTTGATGTCAGCCTCAAACACACGTCAACATCACCTCTGCTCATTATCTTTTTTCTTAGCCAGTAGTCTCCGCCAGGCACCTCACTTTGAAAAGTTGCCTCCTTCTGTCTGAGGAGGAATTTCACCTCCGTCACCTGGTTTTGTACATCATACATTCCTACCCTTGCCTCTCCTACTCATGACATTGCTCTGTTCTAAGCTCTACCCTTGAACTAGCCAGCATGTAGCAGGAGTCAAAATCTGAGTCAGATTCAAGGGCCCTTCCTGGTCTCTGGCCCAACAAGGGTTAATTAAAAGCTGAGGTTGGCCAATTACTGGGCCACAATAATACTCCTATTAATCTCTCACAGGGTTTTGCTGTATCAGCAAAAACATGAGTTCAAAAACACCAACTCTACCCCCTCCAAGTTTATGTGTCTGCATTGAGTATAATTAACTGCCTTGATGTTTCATTAGAAAGCATTTTATAAATAGTCAGAAAAACTATTCAGTAGCTAAACATGAACTGATGTTTAAAATATAAAACAATGTGCTGCTACAAACTACAAATTGGGTAAATTTGAAAACATCTGACCCTTTTTTCCTTCAAAATTAAAGATCTGAATCCCTCCTGCCACCGTTGCCTGGAGTTTGAAATATAATTTGCCAAATTCCCAAACAGTTGGTGTTTTAATCCCTCACCACTTTTAAACTGAATTGGTTAAAAAAAAAAAAATCAGTGTCTGGAGTCAGCTCTATGAATGTAGCCACACCTAAAAAACAAGCCAATACTTTTTTTCCCCCAAAAAAATTCATGAACAGCAACAGCTGGAACTGTTTTACACTAGACGGCTGAGTTCTGTGAGAATGCTCTCCTTGTCTTTGTCTGCAAAGCTGAAAGAAGCTGGACTCAAAGGTAGTGTTCAGTCCCAGGAGGACCCTGGGTAAACATGAGCCTGAGCCCCCAGCTCCCTCCTGATAAGGTCAGGTGACATGGTGTCAAAAGACAGCCAAGGAAAGATCTAGAAAAGTGCACACACAGGGAGAATATTTTTCTTTCTCTTTGCCAGAGATGATAGAGAGCAGAAAAGGACTTCAAATTTTCTTATTCAGTTAAAATTTAAGACTGGATCTCCACCCTCCCCTGGCTCTCTCGCCCTGTGTCTGCAAACATGCGAGTATGTATGTGCCTATCATGTTTACAAACACACACACACTAAACTCACTACTCTAGCTATCCTTTACTTCTCGAATTAATAAACATCTGAGTTTAGAGCTTGCGAATCTAAATTATCAAAGCAACCTGACTCTCGGGATGAAATGCAGCAGCAGCAAAATCAAAATGTGCCGCCTATAAAAATCAGTGAAATCATTTCATCAGGAGACAGCCAAAAGTACCCTCATATTTCCAAACTCTGAGTTGAGAAGAGACCAGCAGAAGGCTGGTGGAAAATAAAAAGGAAAGAGAGCGTCACAGGAATAAAGAAAGTCTTCCATAAACTAGTGAGAACTGGAAGAAAAAGTAGCCATACCACAAGTTATGAAAAGGGGAACAGTACAAAGCTTGACAGACAGACGTAATAAAAGAAAAGCGTCATAAAAAAGAGAGAGACTTGGAGAAATATTTCCAAGTAACTGAGACAGGTACAGCGGGAGTATAAAAAAAGAAACAGCTAAGGTTGGAAGGAAACACGTTGAAACTAATGATGCACCTGAAAATGAAAACAACTTTTTACATGTAAACACAGCGGCGTCCAGTGAGACCACACAGAGTCACACACACATACGTGTGTACACGCACAAACACACGTGCGCACACACAGAGGCATGAGGCATCTGACTATTTCAAAAGCCACATCTAAAATTTCATTAAAAAGAGCCCAGCTGCTTCCTTACCCTGACTTTGTCTTTAAGGACTTAGCTAAGCTGAAGGAGTGGCCAGAAAAAGGAAAAAAAAAAAAAAAAAAAAACACTTCAACCCATCTCGCTCAAATTCTTTTATTTCAGCAATGCATTAAGCAATCTCCCTGCAGAGTTATTCTCTTCTTCCTGGTGTGGATAAAGCTCCCCCTGGGGAGCTCTGTAATTTCCAGCTTCTCCGAATTCAGGTATTAGTAAAGACCGCTTGGGGACACGCAACAATATAACTCTACATTTTCAGGCATTCGGAGAGAACCCCCTAAGGGTCCCAAGTTCAAATTTCTGAAATGTAGGCATTGTAAAAGGAACCTCGGGGGACTCCAGCAATAGAAATCTGCTGAATTCAAAGCATTTCCTAAGCCCTGGCAGGAGCCTTTGCTCCCACTGGAGGCTTTTTATAAAACATGTGTTGCTGACATGTTGACAGATTGCTCAGTGAAGTGTTAGGTGCATACACAGGCTGGCCATTTAGGGGGACATCAGTTTACCCTTCATCTCTACCTGAAGCACCATGTTTTATACATTACCCGAGGACAGGCAGAAAACAGACACTTTCCAACAAAGTATAGTATCACTTGGCAAAAGACAACCACCCCCTTCACACACACCTCTATCCACCACCTACAAAACTACAGATAGATTTTGTGGTTGCACTTCACACACACACATGCATGTACACGCCTGCACACTCACGCATGCACGCGTAGCTTACTGAATCTCCCCCAAATCACAAAAAGGTCAGAAGATAAATTAAGTGTACAGTGCAAGGCCCAGGCTTGAAATTGCCTCCATGTATCAGGCCTGCCACCCTTTTGCTACACAGGCCAGAGCTCTGAGGGTATAATGAGCAAAGGAATTTTCTAATGACAGCTGACTGTTGGGAGGTAATCTGATCAAAGGCCGATATTAAATCCAACTTCTGCTCATATCAGGGTATTAGTGATGTACGACTTAATAACCCAGCAGCTCCAAAAGTGCTGCCGTGGCAACAGGATGGAAATTGGGATAATAATGTATTCATGGTGCTGGCGACCTGGGGCTGCAGTGCGCGCTCTCAGGGGAGGGCACTTCACCCTGAGCCAGACGTGTCTGGGCAAAATCACTTCACAAAGGACAGGAGTGGAATACTGAAGAGCTCTGGCACTGATGAGAGCGTCGATAAGGGGAAGAGTGGAATGGAGTGAAGGGAGGGAAGGAAAAACATTTGCAGCAGAAGAGCTTGAGTGGTGCTTCTCTGAAAAACTGATGGGGCTCAAGAAGCTCTCCCCGACAAGTACAACCAAAATGGATAATTATTAAATGAACATAAAACTACATTCTCTGCAAAGTGCTGGAGGATGCACAGCACCAGCTCGCGTAAAATGACAAGATTTGCACATCAGCCGTCATCGGCTTCCAGCCCTACCTACCACTGTACAGGGGAAGGCCACTGGCTGTCACCAACAAAACACCCATTCTTTCCAATGGGAGCAGATTTCCAATCTCGGCTACTATTTTACTCCTAGAGGGGAAAAAAAAATATTTAGGAAGGAAACAAAGGTCATTCAACAATCAGTCGCACCTCGGAGACTATGTATCTCTCGGATATTAAAAATCATCTTCTATTTTTCCTTTCCTTAACACAGAATCTGAGTAAACACCTTTTGGGTAGGAGGAAAGAAAAAACAGGATTTGGTGGACTGGAAGAGGGAGTCAGACCTTTAATTAAACAAAAAGGAGGTGAGGAGAAGACACAACGTCTTGTGCACAGGCACCTTGCCAGTTAAACACGTGCCCACCTCGACTAATTTAACCCAAGGTCCCCTGGATCCCCTGGACTGAGGAAATGAAAGCACACACTGGGTGATTTTAATTCCAAATATCTTTTGCAAATTACATCATATGGGACTTACATTTGCTGAAGACATCTTTAGAATATCAGTGAATATTCCAAAAGAAAATTGATGGACCAGGCATGTACTTTAGGGAGAGTAACAGGAAAAAAAAGGACCATTTTTCTTATCTAGCTTAAAAATACCTTCTTTGCTATAAGGAAAAGGCTTTCTCTGCAACTAATACAGAATATCCTCCAAGAACAAAGAGACCAAACATACCAAGCAAACTTGGTAAAAACGTGGCCTCAAGGAACACTCCTGGGGGGCCCTGGTCGGCTTCTCTTCTGAGGAAACTGACTCCGTAATCACTCTGACATGCAACTGAGGAGAGCGCAGCAAATCCTAATTTCTTATTCTTACAGCGCCTTATGCCAACAACGTACACATTGTACTCTTAAGCACTCTTCCTGCCTTTCCTAGTATTACAGATAATTTGCTAGTTTCAGAGTGTACTTATTACAGGACTGTCAGAGGAGTTTTTGTTTCAACAACACGTTAACTTTACTGCACTTATAAAAAACATTATGTGTCCCCTGTGATTCTGTGTGTTTAAGAGCAGCGAAATGTTATTGATCCCGGTGTGACAAATCAAGAGTTAGGTAATGTCTACAAAACTCAATTTTCTGCAAGACATAAAAACCCTTTTTATGAAACCCCTCTTTAAGAAATTCAGGAGAAAATTCTGGGAGGGGGAAAAAAAGAGTCTAAAGGTCAGTAACTATTTCTTATTAATGTAATCTAACTCTATTCTAATGACAGGCACATGACCACAGAGGCCGATTTAAACTAATATTTATTTTCACTACTGTAAAAAATATCTGCAGGAAAATATAAAAATGACTTTGACACGACCAGCAATCTTCCTCAGAAGAGCATTAGATTGAGCCAGTTTCCCCTCCCTAAGCACCGCGTGACTTTAGATGCACACATAAGTGTCCAACTTCTTGACTAAACAAGAGGATTCTACCTGCTCCTGTCTGTCTGTGACAGGCTTTCCGAGAACTCATTTGCCTTAGGAATGTCACAGGGCTGAAAACATCTCATTCAGATTCCCGGGAAATCTCTTAATTCGCATGATTTTTTTCCCCTGAGAAACGATACAACACTGAAAATGCTTCTCAACCCTTGCAGCAAGAAGAGTTGTAAACCTGGGAGGTAACGAGAAAAAAAGGAATAAGAAAATAAAAGAAAAGAAATCCTCTAATCTGTAGCATCAACTAATCTGGTTGCAATTGGTACAAAATCCATTTGTATCCATAGAAATTTCACAACTCCGCATACATATTTGGATTTTTTCCCCAACTGTTCAGGGACAGAGAGCACCCAGATTGCATTTAATTAACAAGCGACTGCAATGCCCTTGGATGTGAACAATATTGAGCCAATTGCTTAAGTTCTTACTAAGTTAAATGTATTACAAGCACCATGGCACTAGCGCAGAATATCAGAGCAGTCATTCTCTACCATTTTTTCCCCAGCAAACTTTAGTGTCTGATAGTATTAGCCTCTGTCCACCCCGACCCTCAACTCTTTCCTTTGGGGTTTGAGTTTCCACGGGGAAATCTGTTTTCCAGACCCACTGGTAGCTCACTCTTTCTCTTTTCCTCTTTTCTCTCCTTCTTTTTTTCCTCCCCTGCATTCATCATTATTCAGCTGCATTATAACACTTAAAAAAAAAAAAAAAGCTTTGAAAAAAAAAAAGAAATCATTTGATTTTCATTGCCCTGGAGAGAATTAAATACCCCCAAGGAAAAATTCTGGTACATTCTCTGCACACATTTACATGCAGCCAGTGAAGTAAACATTTCCATAATTGCTCACTTCAGAACACGTTACCCAGTTCCTAGGTACAATAACTGTCAGGAGTCAATGAGGAATAAAGAATTTTCCTGAATCCTTGCACATAACCTGACTAGCATTAATAACTCCACAGTTGTACATAAGTTAAGAAATGGATTACTGCCAGACATCAGCCTTGCTCTGAACACTTGAGTCATGTGCTCTGTATACTACCCATTAACAAAATAAATAGGTTTTTAAAAAAAACAAAAAAAAATTTCAGGCTAATGATAATAAAAGCATTTTTACATTCCTTCTCCTTAGAATAAAAGGCAATAGCCAGAACTATAGCTTTTTTTAACCTTGGAAATTACAGCCATAACATATGGCTTCCATTTACTTCCAATTTTACTCGTACTGTGAGCTTCTTTGGTGAAGTTGTCTTCTATTGCTAAATGACACAATGAATGATGAAATTCAGTTGCTATGCTAGAAAAACAAAAAACAAACCATGGTGGTTAATCCCTAAGGAAAACTGGACTTCAGTTATGAATCATCCTTACCAGCAATCTTATAAATCTTAAATAAAAGTCTTTATGTCCTAAAAAGTATTGTGAATAAACATTTTCTTTTCAACCCCAGGCAGAAAGGATTCTCCTCCTTCTGCCGTCAAGGTTAGAGAGCATGCCACCAGCCTTCCCTGATTATTTGAACAGAACTTGCCTTGTGCATGAGACACCAATGAGTAAGGCAAGCACGCGTCTGCTCTGTTTTTATTGCATGCTTGCAGGGCTCTTCATATCGCTAAAACTACAATGAAGAGCTTGGAAAGTACATCATAAAACCAG
The DNA here is from genome assembly GCA_963573935.1 of Arctocebus calabarensis. NCBI lineage: Eukaryota > Metazoa > Chordata > Mammalia > Primates > Lorisidae > Arctocebus > Arctocebus calabarensis. The sequence goes on along the minus strand of CAUYON010039801.1, from coordinate 36,347 downwards.
CCCATTGGCTGTTATAGTATTAGTAATTTTTCCACAAAATGAAAATATATATACTTTGTTATCAGATAAATCTTTATGAGCCCTTCATCTTTCTCTAACCAACACTTTCTCCACCTACCCCCAACTCTCTGGTGTGGCCAAGATTTACTTAGCCTTTTTGATGACTTCAGACAGATAGTAATTAGGCTGTGACAAGGTCTCTCTGAGTTAAACAAAATGTAAATTCACAATTGGGGAGGGGGGATTATTTTTTAATTTTAAAAATGTGGCTAGCCAGACAATCAACTTCTGCAGACAATAAAAGTGTAGCTCTCTGTGTTATAAACTATTTATGACGTGTTCAAGGAAGTTTTTCACCCAGGCAGAAAATATCCTTTTAATAAGCCCTTTTTACTACAACATGCTATTATTGGTCTCTTCTTTATTGTTGTTTTCATATTTTCAGCATAAATATAGTGCAAAAAAAGACAAAAAGCAATGCTGCACACAACTGAAATGTTATACAATTTGCTAAAATGATGAATAAAATTAAAACTGCCTGTCAAAGCAAAATGAAAAGCAATTTTGTTTGCAATTTTCATAGTAGCTATGGAAAAGCAGCCAAATTGATGAACTACATGCAGTCTGCGGTTTATAAGCACCCACAGTAACTGAATAAGGTGCTTTGATTAGTAATAATATCCAGATGAACTGCAGCTTGAAACTCAGGCTGTTCTGGCCTAGCTGTTGGCCTTCCTCAGAAAGACAGATCTTTTTCTTTGCTTGCCCAAATTGATTTAAGAGTTAATAGCAGAACACGTTAGAAAGCTGGTGTTTTATTCTGAATTTAAATTTCATCAATCATTCCAAGCACTAACACCTGTGAAATACACAGTCTATGCTCTTATTCCTGGGCCCCTCGCTGGGAGCCCAGATTGTAAGCAGCAAGTGAATAGACAGGAAGGTGCAAAAACCACTGTTTGTCACCAAATTTTAACTAGAGTCCAATTTCTACTGAATCCGGTGTTTGATGCATTGTAGGCTATATTCTTGAATGAAAAGATGAGTGAATGAATGGATGAATAAAGAAATTTATTTCCATCACTGTACTCCACTTTGTTTATATGCCTCAAAATTTGATTTAGGTGAACTATGAAGCTTTGTGGGTGCCTGAGGTAAGGACAGTAATGCTACTACTGTTACAGAGGGACAACATTAGTCACATCACCAAAACTATTAAAATGCTTGCCAAACTACTGGGGTTCTCCCATAGAGTTCAATTATGTCAAGATATTATATAATAGAATATGTATAAACGAGTACATATAATAGAAAGATGAGACATTGGGCTTCTTCCTTTCACATTCAGCCATCAATAATGCCCCAACAAAATTCTTCTTATTGAAAATCATACACTGCTGAGATCAATTTCTCTTTTTACCATCTATCTAAAGTAAAAACATACAAAAGTACAAACATTTCATTAAAGTGAACATATCTATACTCATTTGGAAAAGATATCAAATTAAATGCAACAAAATGAATTAATATTCCATATCAGCACTTTTTTCTTTAGCTTAGGAAAGCCTCCCAGATCCTCATATAGAATGTTTGAATGTGGCCACCTTACTTGACAATATCCCTTAGAATTGTCAGTCGTAGGTAAAAGTAGTGGAATTAAACACAACTATGTAAGAGTCAATAATGAATATGAAACAAGAAGATCAACTGGGATCTTTTTGGAGGCCAGGAGTTCAAGATCACCTGGAAAACATAGCAAGACACTGTCTCTAAAAAAAAAAAAAAAACAAGAAGAAGAAGAAGAAAAGAAAGAAAGAAAAAAAATTACGGGGCATAGCAACACATGCCTGGAGTCCGAGCTACTAAGGAGGCTGAAGCAGGAGGATCACTTGAGCCCAGGAGTTCGAGGCTACAGTGAACTATGATTGTACCATTGCACTCAAGCCTGGACTACAGAGTGAAAACTCATCTCTTTGCACATTTTTTTAAAGAATGAATTTCACCTTCAGATATAGGATTATAATAACTTCTACTTAGTTCATAGGAAGCTGAATTTCCTGGTAAGCAGTTAGTTGAACTAGCAGGCTGATCTTCCACCAGGAGAGATATAGGTCAGCTCTCTGGGTTTCACCTTCAAACTCCCAAGATCCCTGAATCAATAAATGCCACAGATCCTGCAGACAATTCTACTCTCCACAGACACCTGGCACTCTTCTCACCAAGCCCTATGCTTGCTACACTTACAATTATTTACACAACAAAAGCCTCTCTCTATAAGAGATATTCCCATTTTCCAAGTGAGGAAATTGGAGAAATGAATGGAATATTTGAGTATGCAATAATTAACACCCTCCCAGATAGAACTGTACTTAAAAAGTTGTCAAGATTTAAACATTTTTATCCCTCATTTGGAAGTTCTAATTTTTGGACTAAGAAAAAATATCAATTTTTTAACTTGTTTTGGTATAAGAAAGGTTTTAGCACTTGACAGTATCTGGCACAAAATTAGACGCCTGATTTTCTCATTGAAAAATCATCCACTTCTGACACCAATTTCTCTTGTTGCCATCTATTTAAAGTAGGTTCAATAATACTTTTTTTTTTACTTTGAGACAAAGTCTCACTTTGTCATCCCCAGTGAGTTCCATGGTGTCATAGCCCATAGTAACCTCAAACTCTTGGGCTCAAGCAATCATCTTGCCTCAGCCTCCCAAGTAGCTGGGACTACGGCATCCGCCACAATGCCCAGCTATTTTTAGAGATGGGGTCTCGCTCTTGCTCAGGCTGGTCTTGAACCTGTGAGTTTAGGCAATCCACCCACCTCAACCTCCCAGAGTGCTAGAATTACAGGCATGAACCACCACACCTGGCCTCAAGGATACTTATTGAAAGGACAAAGAAAAACATAAGAAGCAGAAAATAAAAAAGTGTCATTGAAGGTTATTGTCTTAAATGGCAATCTATTATTATTCACCCTGGAAAATCAAGAGTAATGTCTTTGGTTTGAATTATGTCAGATGAGCATGTCTACCAATATATATGTGTGTCACCTGCCAGTTTCCCACTTTTTGCTGAATCCCATCAAATTGTGATGCTGACTCTGACGTCAGAAACTATATTCTGGTGAACCTCAAACATTTACTGTGAATACAGTGTTTCATTTTGCTTCATCCTTCTTTGAAATCTGAGCCTCTTAGTTCCCACCCACACCATGTCACACTTATATTTTAAAGGAGTTGCCTTGTTGTTGGGGGACAATAATGAAGTACATGCACAAAAAGGACTCTTCCAACAAACTCTCCTCAATACTGGGGCTCTTATAAACTTCCTCACAGCTTTCTTATAACATCATGCCTAATTGAGTCTCCTCTTGTGTCCCTTATAGGGGAAGTTTATGCACAGGTACAGAGAAGTGGGCACTAACATGATAGAGAATGGTTTGTACCATTAGGAAATACAACATATTGTAAATAGGTGCGGATACCAGAAGGCAGGATGTTGGCAATGCTGTTGGGGCAGCAGCACCATGATTAGATGTGAACATGCAGCTTCTTTTCTTCTTTTGCAACTACCAGCTGTAAAATTCTGAACATGCTGTAACTTTACTAGCCTGCAGTTAATTCAAACATTAAAGAGGGAAATGAGAAGTTGGGTATAATGAGCTAAAGCGGTGGCTTTCAAACTATTTTTATTTGTTCTTTAAACAAAATTTTAATGAAAGAAGCCACCCGATCTGAATCCAAGGTTGAATGCTCAGAGGCCAGCCCTGGTTCCCTGTCTCTAACTTTCTCTCTTGGGACTGCTGGAAGTGCCGGGGTTGCCCAAAGCATGGTTGAATCCACTGTGTGAAAGGATCTCCAAGGTCACGTCCAGGCTCACTACCCAATGGCTTCCCCAGATGTATTTTGCCTTTATTTCTAAGTCAATATTTTATTTTTCTTAATTGATGGTAAATAAGTGAAGAAGAGGAGATAACAGAACATAAGACAATGAAAAACTCTGGGTAACCTATTGCTTAGTGACCATTTTAATAATTAAAGAAAAATCATACGTACAATTGCATTCTTAACCATAAGCTATCTTCCATCACACAGGAATTATTACCAAACACGCTTCTATCTTTTGCTCAGACGAGGGCTCCAACAAGAGTTGTTGCTGCATTAACAGATTCTTTGGCTTGCACATGTACACACACACACACACACAAATTCCTTAATTTCTTAGAGGTCTCTAAACAGACATTACCAAGAAATTTACACTAGAGAATCAATCAATCCTTGCTCCAGGAGTACAATATTTAAAACTAGCTTTTCTGGATTCTACCTCAAGGTGATCTCACTATTGCAGCTCTTTAGAGATTTAACAACAAAATTATTATTTCCAAACTTTAATTGAGCTTCTTAAGATAGGTATTTATGATACTCTTCACAACACTTGGAGATTTTATGCTCTACAGTGGAATAGTTGGCTGCTTTGTTAGTACTCATTTTTATATTTCCGGTATTTAAATAGTATTGTATGGTTTTATCTGGAAAATAAATCAATTTGGCAATTTGTTTGCAGCAAATGGTGCTTCCCTAGGTCCCTGCATACAACACAACCTTTAAGCCAACCAACCAGCTAGCCTCTACCAGGGGATAAGACTGCACTATGATTTAAATTAAAAATCCAATCTTAAGACACAATACTATTTCAAAATAGTAGTGCCTTATGATTAGCAAATTAAAGATGAATTTTTCCTGCTTGCTTGCAAATAATTTCTTTAATCCAGAGCATGAGATGTGAACCCCAGTTAATGAATATTATCCGTCGTAAGCAGTAACCTAGAATCTTAAAAGGTTCATTTTTATCATTGGTATTTTGAAGTTGCAACTTTGATCCATTACAACATAAAAAAGAAATGATTTTATTAAGATTCTCTTTCATTACTGGATAATACTCTGCAATGCTGGTACTACTGGGGAACTATTAAGGGCTTCTCTTAAAGAGGAATTCACAGATGATTTTAAAATAATAAAAGCAATAAAACTTCTTGGTTTTTCTAGATAAAATGACTATTCTCATTTTTTCCCTGCTCTTAATTTTCTGCTGATCCTCTGGTCAATTTGCTTGTAGGTATGATTCAAGAGACTGCTTTAATCAATAATAATGCATAAAGTATAGGAAAATAATTATGCTACAAAGTAGTTATCAAATTTGATTCTAAAGGCCTAGGGTCTCTTCCTCTATGAATCTAGAAAACCGGGCTTTCAATTTTTAATTTTTAATTATTAGACACTAGTAGCAAATCCAATTTTTCACCGTGTGTAAATTATGCTTGAATGTAACAAAAATGGACATATCTGATGGAAATCTGTCTTTAATTCTTGCATAATTGCCTCTACATGTGTGTTGAGATGCAGATTTGGGTATGTCTTTCTACACTTCTCTCTGACATCCTTTATCTCTTTCACATAGTTTCTTTTTCAAAAAACTTGATGAAATATACACACATATCAAAGTACAAAAAATAAATGGGGAACTTGATTAATAATTAACTATACTAACATAGAATTAGAATACTGCTAGCACCAAAAAAGTCCCCCGACTGTGCTTTCTTACCACTATCCTTCCTTCTACATTAAAGGCAACCATTAACCTGTTACATATACAGTCCTTAATAGTATAGTTTCACCTAGTTTTGAATGCTCAGTGAATAGCTTTATACTGAATGTATTCTTTGTTTATTTCCTGAGTCAGTGCTATATTTACAGGGGTTATTCATCTGCTCATCTTGCTAAGTATAACTATAGTTTATTCATTTTCTTTGCTGATAATATTACATTATATGAATATGCATGGTTTATCCATTCTATTTGCTGGACAGTTGGGTTGTTTCTAGTTTTGACTATTACAGATAATGCTGCTATGAATATACACGTACCTGTCTTCCCTACACATGTTTCTCCAGGGTATGGAGAGGTGAAATTGCTGAGTCACAGAGTTTGTTTACATATCTTTAAATTTATCAAGTAATGTCAAACCATTTTCCCAAAGTCATTATAACAATTTACATTCCTTCTAGCAGTGTCTGAAAGATCCTATTACTCCACATCCTTGTCCGCACTTTGCATCATCACACTTTTTGCTTCCTTAATAAATAGGTGGCTTAAGAGATTTTACTTTCCTCATAGCCCCTGCCACCTTGGTTAAGAGCACTGCATAATCACAAATAACGTGGAAACAGGTGAAGGTATGCCCTTCCATTCCCTTCCCTGTCTACCTTTGTCTTTCAAAGGACCTGGTCAATTCTCAAATTTTTGACATAGAAATGACATTCTTATTTTATGTAATTTCTTTTTGTTCTTTTAACTTCATGAAATAGGCTGTGCAGATCTATAATCCCTGCTAATACCATCCCACTTGATAAGAGCATGAAGTATGAAAAGTAAAATTGCACAAAAAGAAATTACTGCTACCTGCCAATACTTACCTCTGTAAATATCATTTTGTTCACTAATAATATAAATAACACTTGAATCTTTCTATATAGAGAGATGCTTTCTATATTGTGAGTTTTGTACAAGTTCACATACACAAGTATATATACTATTTGCCTAAACTTGCTATGAATTTGGGATCCAAGATTAGCATTTCTATAAAAATACTCAGTCACACTTCATTCAAATAGGACCCCATTGCTGATAAGTCTTAAAATTTAAAACTTCAAAAATTGGTAGGTGCATATGGAGCAGGAATGAGGATCAGAGAATTTCCCTTAAACAAACACTCCTCTTTAGACAGTGTTTTGACCTTCTTGGATCACACTGTAGGATGTTTACACTGACAGACACATCTAACTTCCTTTCTGCCTCAGCAAATACCTTCTTTCTTCAAGGTCAAGTTTAAGTCTCTCTTGCCATGAAGTAGGCTTTCCTGGAACATGGTGAACCGACTGAGTTCTCACATCTTGATTACACACTTTGGTGTTTAATTATATTCTCCAGAATATTTCTCTATATGTGTATATATTTTTTATTGTACTTAATCATAATCACTAGACAATATGTTCCTAAAGACCCAGAACCTTTCCCATCTTGTTCAAGGCTATGTTTTTAGCACAAGAAACAGTGCCTAGCACATAATTCATTCATGTTAAATAAATATGTAGTGAATGAATAAATGAAAAAATGAATAAAATAATGTCTTAAGTTTTTCATATTTGTTAAATGAGTGTGTATGGTCACATCATATATTATAAATGCTTATAAGTAGCAATCATTTTTTTACATTTTTATTTCCTCTACATCATAAAAGGTTATCACCTTTTATCACCTTATATATGTATATATATCATCACATAAAATATATACATATGATATATGTATATATTACATATAAATTCATATGTATTATATATTATATTTATTATATAACATATATAGTATATACATAATTATATTACATATGCAATATATAATACATAATTAAATTATATATAACACATAACAATACATAACTACATATATTATCATATAATATATAAAATACATATTTTATATATGCAGATATTACATATTTTATATATAAAAATATATATTCTTATTTTATGTAATTCCCTTTTATTCTTATAACTTCATGAAATAGGCTGTGCAGATCTATAATCCCTACTAATACCATCCCACTTGATCGGAGTACTAAATAATATATATAACAACATATATGAGTGTATATATATTAAATACATATGTATATGATAATATATAAAATAAATTTAAATGGACCATAAAACAAGACCCTCATTCTTTAAGGCAGGTACTCTTTCAAAACATCTGTAAAACATCAAACATAAATCAAGAAACTAAGGAAGATGTTAAACAGAATAAGCACAAATACCTGGCATTTTGTTTTATAATCTAGTTTTGCTAACAGAGATGTTACCTATGTGCTAATCAGATCTATGACAGCTTACACAAAATCAATTTACAATATTCAAGTTATAGCAAAACAGAAAATCCATGCAAAATTAACATTAAATTTTTTGGTTTATTTGTTTGAAATAGAGTTTTACTCTGTTGCCTAGGCTAGAGTGCCATGCCATCAGTCTAGCTCACAGCAACATCAAACTCCTGGGTTTAGGTGATCCTCCTGCCTCAGCCTCCCATGTAGCTGGGACTATAGGCACCTGCCACAACCCCCAGCAAGCTTTTCTATTTTTAGTATAGACAGGGTCTGCTTCTTTCCCAGGCTGATCTAAAACTCCGGAGCTCAAGGGATCCTCCCAACTGAGTCTCCCAGAGTGCTAGGATTACAGGCATGAGCCACTGCACCCGCCTAAATCCTTTCTTATTTATTTATTTAGTTTCATGCATATATGAAAAGAAATCATTTGGGGGATGCTTTAAAAATGTCTGACTATAATACAGTTTTCCACTAAAAAATACTGAACATGAACGCAAGTACGACTAAATGCAACGTGACTTAAGAAATTAACAAGATTGCAAATACCATGAAAGTTCTGCCTAAATGAAATACCTACTTTATTATATTACTGTCACGGAGCAGACACAGGACCTGGAGGGAAACTGTAAATATGGGGAAATCAACAGTTTCTCCACCAGTTATGAGATAAAAGCTCTGTTTTATTCATATATTTCTTCTTTCTTTCTGTAAGGATGAGATTTAGATGAGTTTCACACCTTTTTTATTATAACTATCTTCCTACACCCATAATAGAAATCATAAAGTAGACATCTTTACCATTATTAGACTGCTTAAGTCCTTTTGTAGATTAATACATTGATTGATTGATTGATTGATTCACTCATTCACCAAACATCTACTGAGGACCAACTGTGTACCAGGACTTGCACTAGATGTAACATATTCTAGTATTCTTTCACTCTCCATGAAAAGCTGACAATGTTTTGTTGTATAGATTCTTTTCATTATTTTGAAAAAAAGTATTTTAATTGTTATTGACTTATTATCAGAGAGCACTGTTTAGTCCTCAGCTTTATTTAAATCACAGAAGGTAAAAGAGTATGCAGTCACCCAAAGAAATACAAAATTTACAAACCTATGACCTGCACTTTTGATTTAATCTGTTAGTTCTTCTAAATGATGTCCTTGTTATAGGTCTCTAACAATTAACAAACTCTAGATGAAATCATACCACCAGAATCTCTCAGGCCATATTCCACCATTCCTCCTATGTTTTGGCATGTGGACCAGGTCAGAGTAAATTTGAAATTTGACCTTAGGCCCTTTAGGGTATCTCCCTCTCTCTCCAGCTACTATTGCTACAGCAAATTTAAGGCTCAAATAAAGAGATGCAGTATCACTATGCATCCTTCTGTCTCCCTGCCTATCACATGAAAAAGTGAAGAAGACCACTACTCTGCACCTAGGATTCTTATTCTCCTTTACAAATGTCTTTGATACCCAGTTTCACCATCTGTTTTAAAATGGAACACTGGGGCCAGGTGCATGGCTCACACCTTAATCCTAGCACTCTAGGAGGCTGAGGCAGCTGGATTGCTTGAGCTTAGGAGTTCGAGGCCAGCCTGAGCAAGAGGGAGACCTTGTCTCTTCTAAAAATAGAAAATCTAGCTGGGAATTGTCGTGAGTACATATAGTCCCAGGAAGCAGAGGGAAGAGGATCTTGAGCCCAAAAGTTTAAAGTTGCTGTGATCTTTGATGCCATGGCATTCTACAGAGGTGACACAATGAGACTCTGTCTCAAAAAAGAAAGAGAAAGAAAGAAAGGAAGGAAGGAAGGAAGGAAGGAAGGAAGGAAGGAAGGAAGGAAGGAAGGAAGGAAGGAAGGAAGGAAAGAAAGAAATTGGGGGCAGCACCTGTGGCTGAGTGAGTAGGGCGCCGGACCCACATACCAAGGGTGGTGGGTTCAAACCTGGTCCTGGCCAAACTACAAGAAAAATTATCCGGGCATTGTGGCGGGTTCCTATACTCTCAGCTCCTTGGGAGACTGAGGCAGGAGAATTGTCTAACCCCGAGAGCTGGAGGTTGCTGTGAGCTATGACGCCACAGCATTCTACCAAGGGCAACAAAGTGAGACTCTGTTTCTAAAAAAAAAAAAACAATAAAAAGAAAAGAAAATGGAACAGCTGGTAGCACATCATATGATTTCCTTGATCTTACTCCAACCTAGGGATTACATTAGCCATCTATACTTTTAGTAACAATAATCACAATGAAAGGCTAGAGTTAGACTTAATAAGGTTAAAAAACAAACCATTTGACAAAGAAATAACTTTTAGGAGAAAGGACAGAGTTTACTGAAAGACAAAGAAATAGATGAGGGAAAGAGGAGGAACAGAATCATCAGCAATGAGGAGATTCTTTTCCCCATTGGAAATTGGGCTGCCTTAAGAATAACTTATTATGCTGCAAAGACTGGAAGCAATTCACAGGCAGTAACTGTGGCACACCTGCAGATCTGCTAAGTGAAATTAAATGATTCTAAAGTTTCACTTGATATGCAGGATCACTAAAGACTGAGTATGCCCCAAAACAATGCAGGGTAGGCCGCCTGCCAAACGCCCAGACCACAAACATGGATACACCTTGGACAGCGGACATCCTGGGCGCAGCAGCAACAAAGTTCTAGTTCCTACAGCTTCCCACGTGGAAATCCAGCAAAGAAAAACAATCTGGGAGTCACATGATCCAGGGCTGTCATCCTCTGCATCTGTCCCCATGTGTAAACATCTTGATGCAGAAGGAAACTGACTCATCCCTATCAGGAAAAGTCCGTTTTCCTCTGCCTAGCATACACCAGGGCTTGGGCCACATGAGGTCTGGGTAGGAAACCATACAGAATACGAATCGATCTTTACAAAACAAAAGCTGAGCTGCTTCAAACGTGTTCATATTGTAAGGTCCAATATGAGGAAAAGGAAAAAGACCGTGAGTAAGGTAAACGCAAACAACAAGACTGTCTAGAACAAAAATTGTCCACAGACTAATGGGATAAACTCTGAAAAGTAATTGTGAAGAATTCTAATACAAACAGAATTAGAAACCTCAAAAGTGCGGTAACTATGCAGCACTTTCATCAAGAGACAAATACTTGGGACACCACTTAATTACCGCGCAATATTCCAAACAGAAGTGCACCACCTCTAACAGGCTTTAACCTTGTTGGGGAAAACACAGTAAGGTATTTCGTAAAGCGTTTGCCCAGTACTGGTCAAGGTGGGAAACCACTATATTTGACTAAAGGTTTTTTTAATAAATAAAGAGTCCCAACAACATATGAGAGTAGGATTAGGACATCAAGGACATTCCACTGTAGAGAGGGAAGCCAGGCTACCAGGGAACAAAATGCTACAGTTTAAGAAATTACATTGTGAAAGTTCTTGCTTCCTATTTCTCACTTAAAAGCATTAGATCAATTAAAATTGCATGACAGACTTGGAAGTAAAGAAATGATAATAAGAAGGACTTTGATTTCTATGGCAGATTATGTTTCCCAGGGTGGCCACAACAATAACTCCCATCCCACGTGCTGTTTTCAGTGTGACCTTCCTACTTCACCACCACAAAGTGGAGTCTATTTCTCTTCCTTTTGAATCTGAGCCAGATTAGGAATTTATTTGAGACAACAGAATAAAATGGGAGTATCACTATGTTATTTTTGAGCTGGAGCTTCAAGAGGTGGTAACTTAGACTCGGGGTTCTCCTTCTTGGAGCCTAGATCCACAGTGTGAGAAACCTACGTGACTACAGGGAGAGGCTTGATTATAAGAGGGACAACCACGTCCCCGGTGACAGCCCTGGCAAAGCTCCCAGGTGCAGCTAGCACATGTAAAACCACGTGGACCTCTAGGTCAACCCTATGAGAAGCATCAGATCTAGCCATTTAACCCAAAGAATCTCAAAAAAGTACTAAAACTAATAAATCATTATTGTTTTGAAGTCACTAACTTTCAAGGAACTGTATTCATTCGTTTCCTGGCCAAGGAACCCATACACCTACATATACCCTGAGACTAAAGGCCTAAAGGAGGAGCTGGGGAAAGACCGGGAGAGAAACGGAGAGAGCTTCGCTCTCCCCACTAGAATTCTCTCTCTCTACCAGGAGCTTTAGTGTTTTCTGTATTCTTTTCTGTAAATCAATTCTGCCTTACCACTGGGGGGTGGGGGGAAGAATAATGTAATGAAGAATAATAAAATATATGTATTAAAAAAAAAACAGAATTAAAGACAAAAAAAAAGTCACTAACTTTCATTACCCAGCAATAAATAACTGTAATAATTTCTATAATACTTTATTGTACCAATATAATGATAGCAGACATACATGAATACACCCCTCAAATGGCAATATAATAATAATAGTTATCTTCAAAATACACATTTTGATATAATAGTATATAAATGAGAGAGTGCTCTCACTCTACATCTTAATATTAACAGCTAAAAGTTTTGTATATATTAAAAAGATCAATTTTTTAAATTAATTAATTTATTAATCTTTTGCAGTTGGGCCAGGGCTGGGTTTGAACCCGCCACCTTTGGCACATGGGGCCTGCGCCCTACTCGCTGAACCACAAGTGCCACCCAAAAAGATCATAAAGGCTCACCAAAGTAAACTTAAAGGAGCAAGTTATAACAGAAATATCAAAGTTATTCAAAAACATTTATAAATATTTAACTTTAATTTCAGCAAAGATATAAAAAAAAAAAGGCATATGCTTGTACTGAAAACTCTTTCCTCTCTCCTCCATTCTGATTTTTCGGTCAAACTTTGTCCCACCCTCAAAGACGTATACATATGAATAATGAATTTGCAAACATCAAACAATGGTGAGAAACCTTTATGTTTCTCCTGAGGACTGCAAGTAGGTGGTGGTTGCCTATGAGATACATCCTAATTCCCTAACAATGTAACAGCTATATTATAGTGTACAAACTTGCTTTTATTCTGAAAACATAATAACTTCTCCAATTAGTAAACATGAGCCACTAGCAGCTGAAACTTAACTTTTTCTTCCATCATATCTATACCCTGCTTAATGGAATTTCTAGAATATATACTGGGGACATATTAGAGATTCATTAAAATCTGGAAGGGGGTCTCAGACAGGGTTAGAGAAAGCTAAAAATATCCAGTAGCACAGGAAAACTGGTAAGGACTCAGACAGTACAGACAACTCTGGTATCCAACGACCAGGAGCGTCAGAGAAGGTGCAGAGAGCCCTCTGGACTTGACAGGTAGCTAATCATTTTTGCCTCCCGAAACATCACCCTGTACAGAGGGGAGTCTTCCATAATAACACCAACAATTGCACCCCGAGGGTCACAGAGACCACTTTCATGCCAAATGGTGGCTGAATGGTGTTTCCCTGGCCTGTCCATTCAAGGGCAATTATGTAGCCCTCATGCCACTGGTCTGAGACATCAGCGGTCAGGATCCGCCTTAGAGATTACCAGTCTCTTCTCTTAGCAAGTTCCCAGCTAGAGTCCGGGGAAATACTCAAATGAGACCGAGCTGGAGGAGGAGGGGAGTTTACAGAGTCCATCCACTTGCAGATACTAACAGATAAATATCTAATGTGATTTTTTTCTTTATAGAACAATTTATATTTTATTTCATTTTTTAATTTATTTTTTTCTTAGAGACAAGATCTCATTCTGTTGCTCAGGCTGGGGTGAGGTAGTGCAATCACAGCTCACTAAAGCTTTGAACTCCTTGGTTCTAGGGATTCTCCCATTACAGCTTCCCAAAGTCCTGGGATTACAGATGTGAGCAAACATGCCTGGCCAGCCAGCAATCTCTGAAACAAACAAGTGCACACCTGAAGAATACAAGGGCACTAACCCCCTAACAAGCAGTTATTTCTGCCTGGACTATGCTTTCGGGTAATGGCTTGTGGCGTAATTCATTATTCATTTCACCTTGATGAGACAATTGTAGCAAAACCAACATTAGACTGGGAGTCAGAAGCTAAATGTCCAAATCTTGGCAAGCCTAGCAAGTCACTAAGTGATGATGAGTCTCAGCTTTCCTTTCTATAAAAAGGCAGTGGGACCAGAGGCACTGAAGGGGTGATTTGAATCCTAGCCTTCCACTCTTTAGCACCCCTTTCTAACCTTCTGTTCTTCAAATCAAATGCAAAACTTCTTTCTTCTTGTCATTTAGTGATTTCCTGGCCTTGCCAACGCTTGGACATTGAACTTCCAGGTTTAATAAAGACATGTCTCTGGCAGTCTTGACATATTCAAAATAAAGAATTAAGGTGGACAAAGCACAGAGTCTTAGACTGTGGTTCTGCCCTGGATTCACAACCGTTTCTCCGTGGGAAAATCTGATGTTCTATTTGTTAAATAATTAAACAATATAAGTTATCAACCAGAGAAAAAGGTCTACCCATATTAGGAGTTTAAAAGCTCTTATGTTTTAGAAAGTAGCATAAATTATACATGACATTGGAAGAGAAAAATAACACTGGTAGTACAAGATATTACAAAACAATATAAAATACAAATATTCATATATATCAATTGTGTGAGACACTGTTGGTTGTGTATCCCCCAATCCATTCTTCCTTTCCAATGGTATGTAAGTGGAATTACCGTACAGGATTATAGGAAGGCTGTTTAAAGACAACCAACTCACACAGAAAGGCCTACGTTAGCACCTCCTACCTTCCCTCTTTTTCTAACCCCAACTGCACTTGGTGACAAAGACTCTAGCTGCTACCAAAGCCCACTTGACAACGACAGTCACATTGAACTTGTTTTTGGATCTCTAGGAAGCGGAGCACCGAAAATAAGAAAGTCTCGGAACCAAAGAACCATGGAGCACCCAGAGTAGCTTTGGATTGTTAAACTCTGGAATTTTCACATATGTGAAAGGAAGATATTTCTTGCTTTTCTTTCTAATTTAAGCTGTTGTTGTTCAGGGGTTTTCTGTTACACATACTTATTCAGCTTATCAATATATTCAAATTCTACTTAGAATCTTAGACATCTAAACCTATAGATCAAATTGACATTTTTTTTTTTTTAATAGAGACAGAGTCTCACTTTATCACCCTCAGTAGAATGTCGTGGTGTCACGCAGCTCACAGCAACCTCCAACTCGTGGGCTTAGGCAATTCTCTTGCCTCAGCTTCCCAAGTAGCTGGGACTACAGGCGCCCGCCACAACGCCTGGCTATTTTTCTGTTTTGCAATTTGGCTGATGCCAGGTTTGAATCTGCCACCTTCAGTGTATGGGGCCGGCACCCTACTCGATGAGCCACAGGCACTTTTTTGCGCCAAAACTCCTGCTAGGTATGAATTGCTTTGCAATTATACAGAAAAAGGAAAGGATATCTTAGTCAATCATTCAACAAAGAGATATTCAATTAACAACAACAAAAATTGTTTAAGAGTAAACTCAATTTGTTTTGGCCAGGATAATACAGAAATGGGTTGTCGAGGAAATTCATTGAAGTTTTTGATTGCTCAATCTTCTCATTTTATAATAGAGATGATATTGGCTTACCTCATGAGCACAGGCAGAGGATTAACTAATTAACAATTGTCAATCACCATGAAAATATAAATTTTAAGAAGCAATAAGACTTTTCATTAAACTATTAATAGCTGTGCTAGTAATTTCTTCCTTCACTGGAGAAAATTTACATTTGACAAGCACCAAAGGCTCACAGCATAAGAAGAATAAAACTTAAATGAAAATTAAGTCTAAAGACACTTCATGACATTTTAACAAAACCATTAAGGCAAAAGATACTACTATGGAGTGAGTCTCTGGCAACAGGCTCAACATATATGTTTCTGAAGAATCAGAAACCTTCATATGGTAATCTGTCCTGGATGTGATACTTTAGAGAAGTCTCCTTGGTTTCTACATATTTTAAAACACTGCCACACATAACTCACTTCTCAACATTTGTTCATAGACTCTATTCTACTTGATCCTTTTCAAGATGCTCACTGGACAACCTAATGTGAAACTTATTTCCTTCTTAGTAACTGACTTCACAGTTATCTTGTTTTTTGCACACCTCCAGCACTTTGTGCACTCACTGTGCCCTGATTGAACTCTTGACTACTCTGACTGTGACAGTTGCCGTGACAAAATGCCATTGCTTGTAAAATTTTCTGTATGAGACACCAGGATTTGAATTCAGGGTTTTTTTTAATTCCATGCGCAACTCCCTAACTGAATGCCCACCTCCCACTGCACACTCACTCCCCTCCTGTTCATTTCCCAGGATCCCTCTGGGCAGAGTTCACATCCGGTCTCTTCCACACGGCCTCTCCTGCCGGGCGCTGTGGGAGGCTGAGTTGGGTAGATTGCTTGAACTCACTTCAAAACCAGCTGGAGCAAGAGTGAGACTACATATCTAATAAAAATAGAAAAACTACCCAGCCATTGTGGCAGGTGCCTGTAGTCTCGGCTACTTGGAAGGCTAGGACAAGAGGATCGCTTGACTCAGGAGTGTCACTCTGCCCAGGGCAACAGTGTGAGACACTGTCTCAAAACACACACACACTTACACAAGGCCTATCCTACTGCTCCTGCTATATTCACCACTCCTTCTCAGAACAGTCAGAAAATTAGCAATTCTAGCATTTAATGATCAACAGGCATGTTCGATATCATATTTTCAGGTACACCTGTCATTTTCAAATACTGTTCCCGTGCTTTTGGTCCTCAAGTGCGCAGTAAGATCCCAGTCAATAGAGTTCATGACCTGTGTTTCTGCTGTGCCCTTATAATGCTCAGCAACGGATGTGATTATAGCAAAACACACGAACACCCAAGAAGTATATTGTCTTAATATGTTTAGGGCACTGCAAAAGGGGTCCACTGTCTTTGTAGTTATTCGTTACACATATGCACTTCTTTAGTCACTATTTTCCTAGAAAACAAAAGTGCAATTCTCTCATATTTAAATGAACTCACTTGATCAGAAGGTATTCCGAACCACTAATCACCTTAACCCCTACTATAGCTAAAACAATTCCGTGATGCCTACTCTTACCTACTAAAAGTAAGGTATGAAATTTTTTAATTGCACTAAACTAAAGTCAGTATATGATCTAATTTTTGAGCTCCTTTATAAAACTGGAGAAATATCTTTTAAAACAATTCTAAAAGTTGCAGGGAAAAATTCTGTATTACTAAATAAATAAGCTGCACGTACGAAATTTTTCAATGAAGTCCACTGCTCAACTATCTTCTTACATTTAAACTCACCAGAGTGAAGACTAAACACTGGTGTCAAGGCTTTAATTTTTAACATTTTATATGAAATTAAAATAGAATAAAATGTTATATGGAAACTAGGTCTCTCTTCTTTACTTACAAATCACGATGTTCTCTATTCTGTATAAATCAAAGCCTTCCTAAGAAGGCGACAAACACAAACTAATTCTCATTTCCTCCCTGTTCCAAGTGGCTCCCAGCATCAGTCATCATTTCCCTTTGAATTTTACTTTGAATGCCAAACGGTAACTCTCTAACTCGTTCAAAATCTCTCAGTACTCTAAAAGACATTCAAATTTGCAATCTGAGTCGTGTGAGTTATTTTTAAAGCAAATATTATCGCTATTTTATTTTATTTTATTTTATTTTATTTTGAGACAGAGCCTCAAGCTGTCACCCTGGATAGAGTACTGTGACATCACAGCTCACAGCAACCTCCAATTCCTGGGCTCAAGCGAGTCTCCTGCCTCTGTCTCCCAAGTAGCTGGGACTACAGGCGCCCGCCACGACGCCCGGCCATTTTGTTGTTGTTGTTGTTGTTGTTGTTGCAGTCACCATTGTTGTTTGTCGGGCCCGGGCTGGATTTGAACCCGCCAGCTCAGGTGTACATGGCTGGTGCCTTAGCCTGTTGAGCCACAGGCGCCGAGCCAATATTATAGTTTTTAATACTAACTTCACTGGCGGGCACATCCTTCACCAGGAGGACACACCTATTACCTCTTTTAATCCCCATAACCATATAATGCAGGCAATTTTATCACATTTTCATTACTGTCCCTATTTAAAGATGAGAACAGTTTAGACTAAAAATTTAAGTAATCTTTGTCAGGCCACACTAGTTTTGGGAACCTTACTTAGGTTTTTGTGTTTTAGCAGGCCAGCTGCCAGAGCTCAGCCCCCTCTCCATCACTCTGACATCTTCACCAGGCCCATTAGCCACACAACACTTTTTACCCATTTTAACATTTTGAAGTTTTGTTAATTCATTTCTTCTTTAGAAGATTGGTAAGAATTAATTACTACTGAATGATTACATTGATTTTTTTTTTTTAAGCTAATGGAATTTTTAATGAAAATCATACTAAGGGAGATGGTGGGAAACTGCAAGTCTGAAAATCACCCATAAAAGCAGCCTGTTAAGATTCACGAGATGGTCACAGATTCCAAGCAATGAGCAGTAAAATTAAATTTGTCTGGTAATTTCTCTTATGGGGGGGGTACTGCTGGTGGGTATAACCAATAATTCCTTAATAATATGATTTCCCATAGAAATGGACCTTAGTATATTTTTCTCAAAGCAGAAAGAAAAACCCGCTGCTCTAATCCTGAGAGAGCAAAGAACCCTTCTTAGCATCCATTTGCTGGATTTCAATAAGGCATTAAAACCGTGTGTGTCAAAATTCCTCATCTTGAAAGACAAGAACACTAGCCAGACTTGATGTGTGATACGTCGTGTCCTTACAGATGAGATTTGTAGGGTGTTATTTCCACTAGCTGCAACAATCCTGGCTATACGGGGCATTATATCCAGCACCCAAAGTTTAAACACTAACCAACTGGTGGAGAAGCAATGCTTCATCGTTAAAAAGAAAAACAAAAAGCTGCATCAGAAATAGTATTACAAAAATGGGGCATGTAAGGTTGGGGAGAACCTTACACAGACCACCCCCAAACTTCCAGCACCAGGGACTGATTTCAGAGAAGACAATTTCCCATGGACTGGGGGAGGTGGAGGATTAGAATCTGAGAAGCCCGTTATGCAACCTAGGTCCCACAGGGCACAGCTTACAGTAGGGCTCACGCTCCTATGAGACTCTAATACCCCCCTGATGTGACAGGGAGTGGAGCTCAGGAGGTGAGGGAAATGATGGGGGACGACTCTAAACACAGATGGAGCTTGGCTGGTTTCCTGCTACGAAGTCTGGTTCCTAACTGGCCATGGGCTGATATCAGTTCATGACCTGTGATTTGGGAATCACAGACTTAGATAATTTCCAAAGGGAAAACTAAACCACAATTTAAGAAAAGGGGAGATGGAAGTGTGTTCAGTGGCCTGATGGCTACCTTTGGGTTATCGCCTAACTATACAACTGGTGCTGGAAATGCTTCTAGCCCAAAAAAGTATCTCAGATTTAACACAAGAAAAGGAGGACCCACCACCTTAGCAGCTTAAATCTGCAAAGCTTCTTTCTCCTTCCCAGTGTCAAGAAATGGCCACCCAGTGCACTTGAGGAATTCAGAGATGCAGCTAACCAAACATTACACCTGGATGGTTTTAGCTCCTGAGTGTTTTTTAAATTTGACTCTCCTTGAGGATCCCTTGAGCCTAGGAATTTGAGACCAGCCAGAGCAAGAGTGAGACCCCACTTCTGTTAACAACAGAAAGAAAGTTAGCTGGGGGTTGTGGTGGGTGCTTGTAATCCCAGCTACAAGGGAGGCTGAGGCAGGAGGATCATTTTGAGCCCAGGGGTTTGAGGTTGCTGTGCCATGGCACCATGGCACTCTAGCCTGAGACAACAGAGTGAGACCCTTCCTTAAAATTTAAAAAAATAAATCTGACACTCCCCTCCACCCATGCCCACTTGTGTGACCACCGTGTTTGTTTTGACCTCATTTACTCTTACTGGTTAGACTATAAGAACTTCCTTTCTGGAATCCCTTCCCCCAAGTTCCTCCTTTAATCTACTCTGCAAAATACTTCCCTGCATAAAATCTTCAACAGCTACCCACTGCCTGAAACAGTAATTATCAAACATTTGTAAACCTCTACACTCAGTATTCAAGTGAAATCTTACTTGACTATCCAGTATGTAAAACAATTCCAGCCTGAGCTGTTAAGGAGTGAGGATTCTCCACTCCTTGCTACTTCTAACCCTACCTGGCTGTTATCTCTGAGATTCCTCAGAGCAGTTTAGAAAATGTACAACAGAAAAAAAAAAGGCCTAAGTTCTTACCATGCCATGCCCACCCTTGCCAGACCCTAGCTTCCCTTACTGGGTCATTGCAGTAACCAGGCTCCAGTATCGCCCCCAAAGATTCCCCACCTCCTGGTATTCACATTTTGGTGAGATTTTTCTCTCATTCCAGGGTTGATCTGTGTGACCCATAAAATCTGGCAGAAGGAAGAGTACACCACTTCCAAGATGAGGTCATAAAAGACAGTTTCTGTCTTTGCCTACCTGTCACTGTCTGTCTGTCTGTCTGGCTCAGATTACTTGCTCTGGGGAAAGCCTGCTGCAATGCCATGAGCCAGCCTACGGAGAGGCCCAGGTAGTGAGGACCACAGGCAGGGCTCCAGACAGCAGTCATGCAACAGAACTGGGAAGTGAGTCTCCCCAGCCCCAACTGGGCCTTCTGATAACTGCAGCCCTGACCAATATCTTGACTGCAACCTGACAAGAACCCCTGAGTCTGGATCTCCCAAGAAAGCTGCTGCTAAGATCCTGACCTATAGAAATCCTCAGTAAATAGATGGTGGCTGTATTCTTTTTTTTTTTTACACTTTTTGGCCAGACCTGGGTTTGAACCCACCACCTCCGGCCTTTAGGGCCGGTGCCCTACTGCTTTGAGCCACAGAGTGCTGTGGCTCCATAGCTCACAGCAACTTCTGTTTTAAGTTGCTGTTTTAAGTCAAAAACTTCTGGATTTAGTAAGTTTCACCTTATAAATGTCTGAATACAATAACTAAGAAAATGCCATAAAGGCTATGTTAACCAGTTCGATGAAAATATTTCAAATTGTATATAAAACCAGCACATTGTACCTCATGATTGCATTAATGTACACAGCTATGATTTAATAAAAATAAATAAATAAATAAAAATAAAACTTCTGGAGTAGTCTGGGCACAGTGGCTCATGCCTGTAATCCTAGCACTCTGGGAGGCTGAGGCAGGTGGATTGCTTGAGCACAGGAGTTCAAAACCAACCTGAGCAAGAGCAAGATCCAATCTCTACTAAAAATCGAAAAACCTCATCATGGTAGGTGCCTGTTTTCCCAGCTACTCAGGAGTCTGAGGCAATAGGACAGCTTGAGCCCAAGAGTTTGAAGTTGCTGTGAGCTATGGAGCCACAGCACTCTGCTCAGGGCAATAGAGGGAGACTGTCTCAGAAACAAAACTTCTGGAGTAATTGTTCTGCAGCAATGGATAAGTGCTGCATTTGTATTCTCTAATCTTACCTGTTCCTCTCCAGCTTGAAGTCGCCCAGAGTTGCTCTGCCACTTCACACGTCTCTCCCATTCTTCTTCCCTGCTCTAGGCCTGAAACGCCCCTTCCTAACCTGGCTATCTCTGCTCATCACTACAGGCACCATGTGCTTGAAGAAGCCATCCCTGAAGTTCCAAGCTGGTCTCCATGACCCCTCACAATAATTTCTCTCTCAGAAGATCCTGGGCCCAGTATTCCCAGGACTTATTGGTCAAAGAGTAGGATTGTGACCAGTGTTTTCTGAACTAAATTGCTAATAACTGCCCAGTGGTATCTGGGGAAGGATGCTACTGGGAGGTGCCATTCATTTCACTACCTGTGGTTGGACGGGCATCTCAGGGCAGCAAGAAACGGTGCCCAGTCACTCAGCATCACACTAAGCCAAACTGCCTATCTGATCCATATTGTATCATTAAGTCAGCTTTAAACTGGTGTTCCCAAGAAGAAAGCTCTACCATTTAGCTGGGAGGCACCAATTTTAGCTCCATTTGTGAGTGACCATTAGCAAAAGTTATAGCAACACATGGTTCTTTGCTCTTGTGCTAAGCACGGGGAGAAATGCATGGCCGAGGCCAGGTACTCTGCTTGAGGAGGGAAGCTAACAGGCCTGGAATAAGGCAGAAACAAACTGCAGGGGTGTGGGTGGGGAGGGTGTTGTGTTCGCCTGTGCTGGCTCATAACCATCGCTTCAGGCCAAATGACAAAATAGCATCAACAACTCCAAAAGAAGCCCCACTCAGGTTTCCACAGGACAAAGGATGTAACAGAAAGAAACCATTGAGTGTAGAAGATTATATTCTTTCTCCCAATATGGAGAAGTACCTTGGTGGAAAAACAAAAGGGAAGAACAAATCAGTGGACTGAGGCTAAAAAGAAAAGATTGTAAATCATAGGGTGAAAAATATTCAGAAGAACAAGAAGAGCAAACAACTCAAATGTGAGCTCCCAGAGAAAATTTTAAATCTTCCTCTTTGAATGTGAAATAATATATATGATCTTTAATATAAAATATTAAACCAGATCATATAGCCACAGGACATGGCTTTTTGATAATCAGTATAAAATATTGATGAAAAGCAAATACTTTGCATAGAAAATAAATTTAAGTATGAGAAATAGTACGATAGACACGATAGAGTTGACAGATTTCTTTTTTAAAAGATTATAAAAGCATTCTCAAGAGTCTGTCAACTTGATAATTTAATTATGGCACGGAACATTTTTATAAAATAGACTGTAAAAAGTTAAGTTTAAAGGCAATCTGAGTAATAAAAATATACACTTTAAATAAATCATAAATTAAAAGGAAAAAGTTTTCCTTTACAACCAAAAGAATACATCTTAGTGTTTGAATGCATAATAGTGCTTTTTCTAAAAGAATATTTCTTTCAAACCATTTCAACAATGTCAGCCTTTTCTACAGAAAGTTTATTTTGCAGGAACGATAGAGTTAGGTACATTAGTAGCTGATCATATTTTTATTTTCTGATTTTGTAATCAACTCCTACTTCACAGTAGATAAGAACATCTATCCTCTGTTTTCTCTCATATCAGAAAAAAAGAAAAAAGAGCTCTGGGATCATTAAAATGGGCACAACTCCAAGAAAGCCAAACAAGTTGGTACAATCTTCATCAGGTAGAGAAACTGACATGAAAATAGACATTTCTTTGGGCTAACTAAAATCTTTACTTGGAAAATGTTTCACTGTACAGGTCTTTTGAACACATCCTAACATTAATATTAATTATTCATTAAAAGTTGAAGTTAATGAAGCTCATCACCCCAATCTTCCATGTCTACATTTTCATTTAGTCACTAGGGGGAGCTACTACTGCTCCATGAATAGGAAGAGCATAAGAATTCGATTTTTTTTTTTTTTTAGGAAGTAGGGGAGATTAAATTGATGAGGTATTGAGTATGTTTCAAATATGAGCCACAGTGTCCATAAAGCAAATATATTACACATGCAAAAAGATAAACAGGAATAAGGTATATAGCTTTCGGTTTCTGTTATTAGAGAAGTTAGAAAAAAGTGAAAGCCATCAGTTAGGAGAGTTTTGTTGTGGTTATATAGGCACATATTGCACATAACAGAGGGTATCCATAAAGTTCATGTGCAATTGTAAATAGTTGGCTATTTTAATTACATATGAACTTTATGGATACCTTGTATAAACCTAACCATTATGGTTGTCTTTGGCCTTATTGGGATCTTTACTGACCATCCTAATTTTGCATATTTGCCCATTTGTTGTGTTGGTCTTGTTATTTTCCTGGTTTGAAGGGCTACTATGATTTTATATTGTAACTACTAATCCTTTGCTCAAAAAATAACCCAAATAATTACGTTGTAATTAGATTAAAACAAGTATTTCTTTAGTCTTTCACTTTAAATATTTTCCTCTGCTCCAAATATATTTTTTAGCACTTTTAATGTGTGTTCAAAGGATTCTACCCAATAATCTACTTAAATTCATTCTACAGTTCACCCAGGAGACACAATCCCTTTAAACTTTGAGAAGCTCCAGTTGGAACAAAGAGGGGAAAGAGGTTCAGAGTTTGTGGAATAATCACCTCTAATCGATCAATTTCCCCTGAAGGTAAAGCCGAAAGAAAGGAGGAGTGGAGAGTTCCAGTACAATTCCTTGAAGTTTAAAGGAACTAAGCCCTGAGGCACAGTGTAGAATGCTGTCTGCCTTCCCCTCCTAAGACCTATTAAGAGGTCACAGATCTCTGTGACATTGCTGTCAGTCCCAAAAGACAAGATCCCCAGCCATGGACTTAGCACAAAGAGAAGGGTGTAGATATAGTCTACTTTTAATAGCTTCTTTAGCAACCTGCTACCTTATAAAGAAAGTAGATGTCATGCACAAGCGTCTTAAGTAGAATAATGTGAAAAAAAAATTAATGAAGCCAGGCAATAATGTAGAAAAAAAAAATCAACATCCTGAGTTTCATTGTATTGAATTTCACATTTGAGAACAGGCTAACTTATGGCAAAGCCCTATGTGCACACAACTGTATCCAAATAGCCACACACAGCCCTGCCTACAAGACAGACAGAGGGCTGCAGAGGGCCTAGGAAATAGAGGGGCTCTTTTAATTCATCTTCCCCACAAAAGAGACCCCACTGTTTCCACATCCCAAATACAGCCCTTCATTTATAATTTTTACCCTTCTCCACAGGGATAAACTGACAGCTTTAATTACCATCAATGACCATCAAGGACACGGTGGAAATTCTTGAGGATATTCTCTCATGGTTTGTATTCTTGACATTTTATTTACAATTTTTGGCAAATGAATCCTGAAACCACACAGTTAGATCATTATATATTCATTTATCAATTATACAACTAAGGCAAAACCACTTATCTAAAATAGCTGTCGTTCTGCAGACATCCAAAGGTAATATTTTCTTATACACAGACAAATAATACTAATTTTTCCTTTAAGTCTATTCATTTCTTAAGACTAATTTTTAAAATCTCTTTTATTAATAAAGGAACAGGTAATTTGTGAATATTATTACAACTAATACAAGGTATTCTCCACTTAGGTTTTACTTGTAAAAAAAAAAAAAAGAGAGAAGGCACTCTTTTTTTCTATTTCTAGATTTCATCCTTCAAAATCAGTAGCTTTCTTGAGATTCACAAGTTATTAAAGCAGGCTGACAGTCAAAATACCTACTAAAAGATGAGCATCAAAAATACAGAGAACTATTTCTTAAATTACCCCTTCAACATTCAAACTACTTAATTTTAATACGTTAATAAATATAATAGCTTATCATTCATAGTCGGAAAACGTATTCATAAAGTATAGCCCTTTTATAAATCCTAATTACAATACCCAAAGTGTCCAAAGAGCTTTGAGAAAATAATGGACCTAAAAACGATTGTTTTACATCCATGTTCTCGTAGAGAATTTCATAAATATATCAAGAGGAGACGGTAGACCAGGTACTAATATCAAAAAATTCTGCTGCAGCAAAATCAGTGTAGAAATAACAAAGCTTTTATAGCAGGTAATGATTTTTGGCCCCTTCCTCCAAGACTGGAAAAAGCTCATTCACTCAGCCTATAGCTCAGAAGTTGGAACCAATTATAGATGATGACTCTTTTTTAGGCAAGTGCATAGAATCTGGTTACAGTCCTAAAAATTGAGGTTAATGACATTCTCAGCCTCCCTCCCCCACCCCCCACATTCTCTAAAACTGAGAGGAGCAGAGATCTGATGAGTTGTTTTTAAACAACCAAGAGATAATCAAGAATAGTGATCTCTGAAATATAGGGTATATTATCCTAGGATAGAGAGGATATTCTGAATATTTAGCAACCAATTAGAACAGTCATCAGTCATAAAAAGCCATCTAGGCAAATCAGACCTTCCTGAGAGCCCCCAGATGAAAGGTGCTTTTAGTCGGGTGCGTGGTCTGGTCTTCCCAGCTCCTTCATCCCACCCCAGAGTACTGCAGGCTACCATGTCCAGCAAAATGGACTTATGGATCATTGCGTGTAATCTTAATCTAATCTGCACACAATCCTCAAATTTTTAGAGCTAACTTTAAGAGCTTTCTGCAAGAAAATTGCAGGACATTGTCAAGCACAAATAATCAACAAGAAAATGGCCAATCTGGCTTTTCCACTCCAAGTAAAGGCTCGTTGTCAACCACCATACGAAATGAGATGGAGAGACCAATTCAATCAGAGATGAGCAAAAGCTGGCAACACGAAACTTAGATTCTTAGGGAAGTTATTCAAAATATGAATAACTTCACAGACACCATCAGGAACAAAGAACCACATGGAGAAGTATAACAACATATGCACCGTCTCTGGTGGTTTTGTGAGATATCCAAGTACGAATGGGCATTAAAATGAATTACCAAAATAAACAAACATAGAACAGGACTTCAAAATAGCATAAAATCATTTTTAAGCCCTACTTAGTTCATCTTTACCTAGCTTTTCAATGTCTGTTTTTGTGAATGTTGTATAATGCAGGTGTCTATGTAGCATATTAATAAGTACACTGTATACTCTGAAGGTACATACTACATGCAATTTTACTTTGGAGGTGGTCAAAAATGTTTAGAAGCTACCAGTCTAAAGTCAGGTTCATATAGACAAGGGACCAGGAAATGACATTTATGAACATCATGAACTTGCATTTGAGGGGCTAAGGATTCGGAGAATGAAATAAGCCAAAAATTTCAAAATGTTTTATGTAGGAAATGAGGAATTGATGAAAATGAAAGGAAAAAAGTAAAATAGTGCTTTCAGCCTAATATAGAAATAGATAATTAATTAATATATAAATGATTAATAATGAAGCATGAATAATGAATCTAGAAATTAATATGGAAATATGCAAATGAATGTATAATGCCTTTAGCCTAATTAATATGAACTAAAAAAGTTCAAATACCACATTTATTTCATGTAATTCTATTTCAGCTAATGATGTGATTAGGAAAATAGCAAAAAACAAAGTTCTAAAAGCAGTTTCAATGTGCTTTTATGAAAATGATGCTTCATTCTGTAAAACACTCATTTCCCTACCCCACTGCCAGCAGAACTAGCTGTTAGAGTGCTTTATTGTCCTGCCTTTAATGTGCCAAATCATATGACACATGTAGACTCACTTTCACATTTTAAAAAAATTCTGTGGCCAAATAATAATAATAATATTCCAGATGTCTAAAAGTTTTCAGCTCACAATTGTGTGAAGCTTCCAGGAAGTCTCATAACTTTCTTTCTATTTTTTTTTTAATTGGGAGATCATCTCGCTCCATTGCTCTGTAGTAAAGTGCCATGGTGTCATAGCTCACAGTAACCTCAAACTGCTGGACCTAAGTGATCCTCTTGCCTCAGCCTCTCAAGTAGCTGAGACTACAGGTGCCCGCCAAAACGTCTGGCTAGTTTTTCTATTTTTAGTAGAGACAGGGTCTTGTTGTTCATGCTGGTCTCCAAACTCCTGAACTCAAACCAGCCATGTGCCTCGGTCTCCCAGAGTGCTGGGATTGTAAGTGTGAGCTCCAGCCTGGCCCTTGGCCTTAACTTTCTGTGAGTTTTTTGTTTGTTTGTTTGTTTGTTTTGTTGAAACAAAGTCTCATTCCGTTCCCCCAGGCTAGAGTGCCATGGCCTCAGCCTGGCTCGCAGCAACCTCAAACTCCTGGGCTCAAGTGATTTCCCCCTGCCTCAGCCTCCCAAGTGGCTGGGGTTGTAAAACACCATGACGCCTGGCTAGTTGTCCTATTTTTAGTAGAGACAGGGTCTTGCTCTTGCTCAGGTTGGTCTGGAACTCCTGAGCTCAAGCCATCCACCTGCCCTGGCCTCCCAGAGAGCTAGCATTACAGGCCTTAGCCATCATGCCTGGTATATTTTTGAAACAAAATTAGGTGAACATACTGAATGAACTGTATTCACTCATCAATTCAGTTCATTTTTCTATAATAGGGGAACCCATACAGGAAAAAAAAATTGTAAAGAAACCAAAAAATCTTGTCAGGGCTTTATAAATGTGGGCTACGAACATGTTCCCCCAAACTATAGCAGAGGTGCTGCCACGGGTATGCGGACTTACTCAGCTACCAGCAGCAGAGCAGACCACAGGGGTAAGAACCTAATACAAGGCTGTTTAGTTCTCTCTGCATTTGCGCCCAAGCAATTCACATTAATGATGTGAAAGAACACTTAACAGACAACTCAAGTTTGCAAATTAGCAAGAGAAGAGAAAAATGACTCATAACAACAAGCATACAGTATCACCAATGCACTTTACACATTTATCCTGTTAAGTGTAGCTTAGTTTTGATGATTTACAACGCTAGTTCTTACTCAGTTTTGTAAGCACAATAAAGTCTCCATAATCTCAGCCTTCCCCACAGCACCCTGCTATTAAATCTTTGTTGAGAAGTGTGATGAGACCCCTCTGGCTTCCAGCCCTCCCCGCCCCCTGAGGGAACTGGCAAGAAATGATAGGGTTTGTGGATTAGTAAAATGAGAGGTTCTCTGTGCTTTTCCTTCTTTAAATATATATTTTGATAATCTGTCTTCTGCATCAGAGAGTCCCACAGCCGTAGAGAGTCAATTCCCTTCCCTTCCCAGCCTCTAGGAAGAAGACGGCAAGGCTGGGGCAGCACAGGTGGTTTCCATCTCCTACAACCGAAGAGAGGGATTTAATTTTTTCTTTCACCTTTCTCCCCATTCCTCCAAGCAGGAATGATAGAAACACAATATACTTATATGTGTTGGATTGCAGACTAGAGGAAAGTTACACCATGAGACGGAGGAGCGAGAACTCATGTCCCTTGCTCTCTTTAGGAACTGTTTTGCTTTCCCAGCCAAGGACGCCTGGTTTTCTTATTCCAGGATACCCTCCCAGGGCACTATGTGTGTGAAACTTGGCAATCTCTTGAACCCCTGCTGGGATCCACTGTCTATAAACTCAGTCCACACTGAGAACTAAGCATATTTTGACCTGAAGTATATGCAATCCTATGGCTGGCTTTCAAATCTGGGTCTAAAGTGTGATCAGTTTTGCTCTGTATCTGACCTTCACTTCCAAAGGTTTGGTCTGCTCTAGGCTCATTTGGCAAGACCTTAGATACGGGGAGCAAATCAGTTTTCATAGAAGCAGATTCTCCTGGGGATGAGCATCACCCTTGGAAATGAAAGAAGGAACAGATCTGAAGTTACCAAGAAAATCCTTAGTTAACGAAAGGGAAGAAACCAAGATAGGGTTTCCATGGCACTCCGATGACAACACTACCTTGAGTAAACTACAAAGGCAACAGACTACAGAACTCACCAGTTTTCTGTTATTTTGCAAAGCAACAAGTTCTAAGATTTATTTCACGCCCACTCCATAATTAACCCTCAAGAATCCTACTCAGAATTCCCTCTGTCTTCATACAAATTGTAATCAAAAAGTCTTCAGGCTACGCAGGACCAAATGTGCAAGTAAAGACATCAAGATATCGGGAGAAACCACAAGGAGCAAAGAATAAATTGAGAAAGCAGCAAGAGACTGTGGTACAGGCGTGGAGAAAGGCGGGGAAGAAATACGGACAGGAAATTAGTAGTCTCGGAGAGAGGACCAGAATCTGGGGGAAATGAGCGAGGATGCAAATGAGGCTGGATGAAGTTAAAAGAAAAAAATGAATGAAAAAGAACAATGAAGGATAAAACGTAAAATGAAGGGGGGGGGGGAACAAATAGAAATACTCTGCTTTGCTAAATCCAGCCCTTTGTCAGGTGGGAGTTGGGTGAAGGGGAGCCGCACCAAGAGTTCACACTCAAAAAAAAAAAAAAAAAAAAGTGTTGTTTTTTTTTTAATTTTAAAGAAAGGGTTCACTCTTTCTTTAGGGGAAAAACACTGCAAGATTTGAGCCCCCTAACTTACACTAAAAGGCTTCAACCAAGGGAGAAGGAAAAAGCATCATATTACTTTTTAAATTAAAATGCTTCCAAGTGTCTTTACTCTTTTCCAGATCAGACTGGAGGGCAACCCCCAGCTAAGTGAGGTTTCAACTTTAACACTTCCAATGATGGGGAATGATTCCTAATTTTGTCCCTCTCCCTTTTTGCTCCCTCCCACTTCTGCACTGCCTCATGAACCTATCACGAAATCATCCTGAACACAAACAAACAGCAGTAAGATGCATCCCGTTTACTCTTTCTGGATACGTGCTATAAAAAGTGGCAAATAAGCCTCTCTTTTCCTACCTCGGATTAAAATGCCAGTGCCTGTGAGCACAGGCCTAAATCCCTGCTTTTATAAAGCTTAAGTTCAAAATAAACTAAATATTTTATTAAACAATATCTAACCCATAAATATTATCTCCACCATATCATATACCCAGAACATTTTCTGCACAGACATTACTAGAGTTGTGTGAGACAAGAATAATGTCTTTTGCTTCTATTTCACAAAGCTGAACGTAAGAAGAACTCTATGGGAGGTGTTTGCAAAAAGTAAACATTCACTAAGTAACATTTGAAGACTGTTTTTGAAATTACTTTGTTCAAGTCTTGCGGTATTTTCCCCCTACTGTGAGAGTGAACTCTTTCTTTAAAATTTTTTTAAAAAAAACTTTTTTTGTTTTTTTGAGAGTGAACTCTTGGTGCAGCTCCCCTTCACCCAACCCCCACCTGACAAAGGGCTAGATTTAGCAAAGCAGAGTATTTCTATTTGTTTTTCCCCCCTCTTCATTTTACTTTTTTGAAATTACTGTAGAACCTCCATAGTGGACCACCTCCCTATGCTGACCATCTCCTTAAGTTGACCTAGTTTCATAGACGATACATGATCCACACAAATGTATCAGCACAGTAGGCCTTGTTCCTTATGTTGACCACCTCCATATGTTGACCAGTTTGTTATAGTTCTTTGGGTAGTCAACTTACAGAGGTTCCACCGTATTCAAATTTTAAAATAAGCCTTAGCATGAGAGAAGAACCCACTCTTAACTAAGATTTCTTGCTAGCTTAGTATATACCGAACGCATGCCAGTCGAGTTTGTATACTTGAGGTCCTATGTTTTTAGCCTGATGTAGCCTTGACTCTACGCTAGTAAAGTTTCTTTTAAAGCTATTCCACCGAAGATCTTCCTGATTATCTGCATTTAATAGGATTTCCCCAAATTTTACATTCTAAGGAAAATATACACTAAATGAAGTCAAGTATATGAGCTAGAAAATGTAAATAAACCCACAAAGAATACTACTTTATACCCAATAGAATGCCAGAATTAAAAAAGACTAATAACACAAATGTTAGCAAGCATGTACAACTAGAACTCTCATACATTGATGGTGGGAGCATAAAATGGCACTTTTTGGAAAAAGGTTCAGAAATTACGCATACAGGTAAACCTATCCTACACTATACTCCCTGTCCCCAACACTCAGCAACTCTACTCCTGCATTTATAACCCAAGAAAAATAAACTATAAGTCCACAGAAAGATCTACATAGGAAGGTTCACCACCACATTATTCACAGTAGCCCAAAACTAAACATAACCAAAATGTCCACCAACAGGAGAATGGGGAAGAAAGTATGATATATTCACACAATGGAATATGATACACCAATAAAAAAGAAAACACAAACAATATAAACAACAACAGAAATCAGCCTCACAGGCATTATGCTGAAAAAAAGAAGCTGGCCACACAAAAAACAGTACATACTGTAGATTCCATTTACAAGAAGTTCTATAACAGGAAAAATGAATGTATGGTTAAAAACTTAAAAAGCGGTTACTTCTGGTGGAGCATTCCTGATCAGGAAGACATGAGAGGGAACATTCTGGAATGCAAGACGTCATCTACATATTTAGAAAAATGTGTTAACATGGTCCATGCATTTTGTCAAAATGCATTATATATTTATGATTTATGAATTTCATCACATGTAAATGTTATAATAAAAATTATAGCATTCATAATTACAAACAAATATTAAACTCTAATTAGTTGGTCTGCTTATCATGATGGCATGAGGAAACAATTTTAAAATTATTTAGTGTATATTCTAGGCTCAAGCAAATGAGTGAACACATTACAATAAAGGAAGCCAGC
The DNA here is from genome assembly GCA_963573935.1 of Arctocebus calabarensis. Lineage (NCBI taxonomy): Eukaryota > Metazoa > Chordata > Mammalia > Primates > Lorisidae > Arctocebus > Arctocebus calabarensis. The sequence continues at coordinate 4,322 of CAUYON010039801.1, read as the reverse complement.
TTTCTTTCTGTTAAAAAAGGCACTAACAAATATAGAAAGGAAAAAAGACTAGGATATACCTGAAATCTTAGACTGAATCGGAGGTATCAATATGAACACATAGTTCTTATTAGACAAAGAAAAATACATACATGTGTATCAACTTTATGATACTGTATCCATGTATCTCATTAAGTATGTATATTCCTTTCCTAGTTCTGTCTACTATAAAGTCTGTAAGTGATGGTATACTTACAACATTGAGCACACATAGGAACTCTATCTTGGTTTCTAAATACTATTGTCCTCTTAAAAGAACCAGGGCTTCTTGAAAAAATGAAAGAAAGAAAAGAAAGCTGATTGCAGGAGTAGGGCAAGAAAAGAACATGATGACCCTGGAACATCTACTTGCACCAGAAACTAAGTACCAAGTCCTCTAATAAGGATGGAGGCATATTAAGCAGACATAGGATCCAGGTTAAAGGGACTTCCCATTGTCTAAATCTACAGCACTGTGGGCATCAAAATAATGACAGTAATAGATTACGACCCACAGAATAAAATAAAAATCCAAAGGTCAATAGTGATAGGAATGTACAAATGAATAAACAAATAAGAAAGAAAACTACAGCAGACCAACTAATAAATACTAAAATTACAGACTTACAATGGACACAAAAACAGAGGGTAAAGGTTTTATGAGAATGAGGATATTTACATACTTGCAAAGTATCTTCCCACAAATCACTTACTATATACAGAGGGAAAATGGTAACTTTATACTGGATAAGGTCAACAGACACCACCTTAAACAAGCATCTGACCTTGACATTCTCCGACACAGAACAAACTAATACCATGTACTTCCTGACCCCACATGCTGAGAGGGCACAAGGACACTTCTTTGGTGTTCCTACCACAGGCAAATAACCTGAATTTAATCCATGAGGGGACAGCACATAAACCCAAACCGATAGGCATTCTGTAAAGTAACTGGCAGGTATTCTTCGAAAAGGCCAGTTAAATGTTATTCATGATCCTGAATCCAACTAAGGGGGAAAAAATATAGCTACAAAGGACATAATTAGGACAAGGGTTAAAATTTAAATATAGATTGTGAATTTGATAATAGTATCTATTAGTTAGCTTTCTTGATTTCAATAACTATACTGTAGGGACTTACTGTGTGCATTCTTTGGAAATACACAGCATCTATTTATAGGGGTGTGATATTTCTAATCTTCTTTCGAATGATTAAGGAAGAAATGATACAGGATAGAGCGACAGAATGATAAAGTAAATGGGCAAAGCAATTGGTGAATCAGGAAAATGATATGTGGGAGTTCTTTGTATTATTTTTGTAATTTTTTTACAAGATGGGAATTGTATCAAAAAGTTGTCCTTCAAAAGCATATAAAAACATAAAAGCAAAAATGTGTATGGCCAACATTTAAGCAATTAGTGGCAATATCAATATCAAACTTGTGTTCCGGGAAATGATACTGAGGTTTAAAAAAGAAAGAAAGACGATTTTATGTTCTAATAACTTGCTCACTATAATCCCTTCTTGAAGAGAAAAGGAAACCACAAGGCGATTTTAATCAAAGTCTATTTAATGGATTTAATATAACACTCCACAATACTCTGTCAGAAATCTTTGTTAAAGTGGAACGCACACCAAAATCTTACAAAAATATAAATATTCTGTGGAAAACAGTTGGAGAGCCACTTGTCCAGTAAATACTTGTCCTATACACAGCTGGAGGAAGGGAGATTTGTGCTAGGAAAATGATGAAGATGTCCAAATAGGTATACAGAGGAGCAGTGTCATCTTCAAGTAGTAAAAGAAAAAATGACATGTATCTGAAATAAAAGACATTTAAAATGCCCCACCACGGTCCATTTGTGCATTCTTACGTTTTTAATGAGGGTACATATTTGGTAAACTGAGTTTTGGGTTTTGTTTGTTTGTTTGAGACACAGTCTCACTCTGTTGCCCAGGCTACAGTGGGGGCATCAGCTGAGCTGACAGCAACCTCACACTCCCTCCTGCCTCAGCATTCCAAATATCTGGGACTACAGACGACTGCCACAACGCCTAATTTTTCTATTTTTACTAGAGATGGGGTCTCACTCTTGCCCAGGCAGGTCTTAAACTCCTGACCTCAAGCGATCCTCCTGCCTCAGCCTCCCAGAGTGTTAGGATTACTGGTGTGAGCCACCATGCTCAGTCCTGAGTTTCAGTTTTATTCAGCCATTTCATTGAACATGCTGTATTTCATGTTATTTTAAACCTGATTCTCCCAATAAACTATATAGCAGAATAGTTTGCCAGCCTCAGTGAGTTCCTAGGTGTGCGTCAGGCACAGGGCGAGGCTCAGAAAATGCAAGTTGGAATAAGATACAGTTTCAGCCACCTAGGAGCGTTCCGTCTGACAAATGGGAAAGTGAACATATCCAGTGAGAACGGTGGTATTCAAGAATAAATATCAGACTTTGTGAGAACATAAAAGGGTGTCTAACTCAGGCAGAGAGGGATCAGGGGATGTTTCCTTGAGGAGATGATATTGAGGCTAAAACAAAGTGCATACATGCCAAATGTGTCTGAAAACATACTCAAAAGAATATTTTTTTACTTTGAATTAGATATCCAATATGCTAGGTTCATCAATGTAATAAAAGAAAAGAAAAGAAAGGAAGGAAGAAAACGTACCCCATTAGCTATGAAAATCTAAGGTCAATTCAAAATCTAAGAGGGGCATGACGTGGAGGCCCCAAACAATATCTCATATTCTTTCAGAAGCACCTCTAGACTTACCCAGGTACTCAAGTGTAGGGAGAAAATAATTGGAAGCAAAAAACACGTGCAAGAACAAACTGAAAAAATCAGAAATAGAACAGTATGAGGAGACAAAAAGTGGTAAGTATTGTTTACCTGTCAGTTGACATTGATTAATCTTGTGTTCTGTGATATCGCTCAGTGATTCAAACACCTGGAGGCAGCTGTCACAGCTGTGCACAGCTTCGTCTTCCAACTCCTCTCCGTCTTCCGGCCTCTTCTTACAATCTATCGTCTCCCCATCTTCAGTCTTGTCTTCAAGTTTACAGCTGGGGTCTGAAAGAAAAGCAACACCCTAAGTGCGGGATTTAAAGACAGGCTCTTTTAAAGCAACGTTTAAACTCCTCGCTACCAAAAACAGAAACACAGTTTTCCTTGAAGCTGCAATAGGAGGGTTTCATTGCAGATTTTATTACAGAAGAATCCAAACTGAGACTTCCCTAAAATTTCTCAGTTTGTGATTGCTGAAGGACTTCTCCTTTTCCCCTCCACAGAGCCCTTTTCCTACCTTTCCTTTCAAATAACTCATCCAACCCTTAAGATTAACTTTGCTATTTTTTCCATAGCCTTTTAGGAGGTTTTGCTTAAAAGAGAGAGATAAATCACTTTTAAATTAAACAGTCTCCAATGCAAAGGGGAAGGAAAAAAAAACCCACTGTGTTTAAGAATGAACTCCTTTTCTGCTAAATATACTCTTTCATGGGAAATTACCAGAATTAGCCAAAGTCTAGAGTAAGTTAAGCTAATTACCATAGACACGAAATTGACCTTTACTTTATAAATTGGTCAAAACACACAGTTACCCTATTATTTGTTAGACAGCGATAGCAAAATAAAGTCTACCACACAGCAAAATGCTCTTCAAAAGGCAAACTCAAGTGTAAATTTATGTCTCTTGTTTTTAAAACTATCCAAAAGAAGTGAAATAAAATGTAAAAGGAGCAAAAATTGTAAATTATAATCAAGTCCACAAATTGAGTTGACATTATCAATGTTGAAAAGCTGAACATCAAGAAAACTATAAATAGTTCCATTCTAACCCTAAACATTGTGCACAAACAACAGGAGGAATCGAAGCACAAAGCACACATAATGCCTCTGATCAGAGTTCAACAAACATTTTTAAATTATTTATTGTATCTTTTGACACATTTTAAAGAAGTAACCCCAAACACCCTGGTGCCATTGGAAAGGGAGAGAGAAAGGAAGTGGGGGGAGGGTAATTAAGATAATAGAAGACTATAGTCAGTGACTGAATTTATGGGTCATTAATTTCTAATAGCAAAAACTCCACCAAAATCAGAAATAAACTATGTCTCAAAAACCAGGAAAATCAAACTAGAGACTTACATTTTCCCCAAGACCTTGACTAGCAATGAGATAGTCACAGAAATGGCCAGGTTTGGTGGCTCACGCCTATAATTCTAGCACTCTGGGAGGCTGAGTTCAAGACCATCTTGAGCTCAGAAGCCCCCGTCTCTGCTAAAAATAAAATAACTAGCTG